>VDFB02010389.1:0-41572 GCA_007258455.2 Sequoia sempervirens
TCCTAATCATAAACAAAATATTTCTTCTTTGCATCATTCAACTTCTCACTAAAATAAGCAATAGGTCTACCTTCCTAGCTTAAAATAGCTCCAATGGCGCTGTCGTTGGCATCACAATCTAGGAGTGCCAAAATAGGCTGCTCCATGACCTTCTTCTTCAGCAAATCAAAACTCTTTGTTGATCGTGTACTCCATTTGAATTCTTTCCTATCCCCTCTCATTGTTTCAGTTAGGGGCACACAAATACTATTGAATCCTTTAATAAACTTCTAGTAAAAACTTACTAAACCATGAAAAGATCTTACCTCAATAGCGCTTCTTAGCATTGGCCACTCCACAATGGCTTTCACCTTTTCTAGATTCATTTTCAGACCCTCTACTGAGATAACAAATCCCAAGTACACCAATTCACGTTTCACAAAACTACATTTCTTCAAGTTGATGAACAATTTCTTCTCTCTCAGCTTCTTGAAAACTTCTTGGGTATGCATCAAGTGCTCCTCCAACTTCTTACTAACAATAAAAAATTCATCCAAATAAACAATGAAAAACTTACCCATAAATTCTTTCAATACCTCATTCATGAGTCTCATGAATATGTTGGGTGCATTGGTCAACCCAAAAGGCATGACTAACCACTAGTATAGGCCTTCTTTGGTCTTGAAGGTTGTCTTTCCATTCATCTCCTTCTCTGATCCAAATCTGGTGGTAACCACTCTTCAGATCAATCTTTGTGAAATACTTATCTCCACTTAGGTAGTCCATAATATCGTCCATCCTTGGCAAGGGAAATTGATACTTGATGGTAATCTTATTGATGGCTCTAGAATCAGTACACATTTTCCATTCTTTGTCCTTCTTAGGTGCTAGTACTACATGTACTACACATGGACTCAAAATCTCTCTAACCAATCCCTTTCACAATAACTCTTTCACTTGTTTGTTCAACTCTTCATTCTCTACTAGAGTCATTTGATAGGCTGCCTTATTTGGAAAATTGGCTCCAGGAATCAAATCCATCTGATGACTAATCTTCCTTACTAGCAGTAATCCTTTAGGAACATTATCATAAATAATACTCTGGAATTCATCCAACAAACCACACACTTCTACAAGAACATTGATGCTAACTTTCTTTTCATTTATTGGAATTAATGCAAAACACATATGCTCATGTTTAATACTTTCTAGGAATTTTCTTCCATCGACTAAAAAATTCCTTACATTGTTGTACACCTTTTCTCATGCATCTTCTAGAGGCTTCAGCTTATGTTGAACACCATCCTTTGTCAACAAATAAGTGTTAGCATGTCCATCATGCACTACTCGTCAATCAAACTGCTAGGGTCTTCCTAACAACATGTGACAAACGTCCATAGGTATGACATCACATAGAACCTCATAATGGTTATTACCAATTTTTAATTTTATTAGGCATTCCTCATTTACCAATGCTCTTTGATCCTTCAAGAACCACAAAATTTGGTATGGATTCAGATGCCTTTTCCTTTCCAACTGCAATTTACTGACCATTTCTTTGGACACTAAATTATTTGTACTATCTCCATCAATGATAACATTACAAACCTTACCTTCACACTTGCAATGAGTGCAGAATAGATTCTTCCTTTGATTTGGTTCCTTCTCCTCATTCAACAACACTCTCTTGACAACAAGGGTTTCAACCTATTCAGTGTCTTCAAAATGTGAGGATTATGCATCTTCATCTACATGGGAAACTCAAGCATTTCTGTCAGGGCTCCTATTTGACTTTCCTTGATGTTGAGGGCATTCATAAGCCCTATGTCCTTCTTCTTCGTATTGGAAACATGTTCTTGATGAGATCCATTTATGCTCCATTTTATGTCATATTTTATGCCTTTTCATGCACCTTCATAACCACTCTCGCCTTCCATTTTCATATCATTTAACCATTTTATGCTACATATGATTTAATATATATAAGTCATATTTAATATAGTTTTAAGATTAAAATATTGAAAATAATTATTTATTGTTTTTACTAATAAGCACATGCATGCATACTTCCTATCACCTATTTGACAGGAACCTTCCTATCTCTTAGCTCTTTCTTCCATTACTTCCACATGGACTCTTGCCACATCAACTTAGTGCTACATCCAAATCTGCCAATGAATCTTCAAGAGGCATCATACCTATCTTAAGTGGATGCACACATTACCATTCAATTGAATATTTTGACGTTGATCTCCACCTCATTATTCAAAACTATTACAAGACACCTACATATCTTCCACAATCTTCTAGCTATTTACATGCCACTTCAGCATATGGTATGCTCCATTAATCATTACATGTATGTTACATGAGATTTTTCTGAGCTAGTTGAGGACAAAAATCTGCGTTGGAGCTATGATTGTGACAATTTTAGAGGAACACAAAATTTGGCCATTTCCTATATCTTAGTTGTTGGTTGCTATTGTAACAAATATATTTATAATATGTGGCCAATAAACACAATTTTACGTGGGCTAATAATCTCTAATGTATTGTCCACATGAAAAAACAAATTGGTCTATTTTATATCGCCTTACTATTATTTGTTATAAGCTTGTCCCTTAAATATAAGGTCTGTTGGAAACAACGAAGGAGATTAATATAAGAAAAAAATTGTAGCAGGATATTGTATCAAAGATTGTGTTATTTCTAATAAATAAAAGAACATTTTTCATGACTGAAGCAATGTAGAAAGGAATTTGTGCTCAATCATCAGATGTACTGAGGAGGCAAGGCCCACTCCAAGGTTACCGGTGATCTTTTATTTTCAACTGTGTGGTATGCATTAGTTTATTTCAATTCCTTGCATGTTTGATTTTAGATGTAAGATTTCATAGTTTGTTTATCCTTAAATTTAATTTATCATTGAAGCCCATGTTTAATTCATTTTTCTCATAATGCTTGAATTCATTTATTTGTTTCTGAGCACTTTGGGATTAAAGTATAAAGTTTGAATCAAACTGTTACTTTACTAGTTTGTAATAGTCCATAGGAGATAGAACACTTAGTTTAGCTTCTTATTTTTAGAAGTGTGTGAGTAGTTGCATTGCATCCCCACTCAACTCACTATCTTCATCCCTTCGGTAGATAGTCACAATACCTTTCACAAGTGTACGATCCCTAGATTGACATTTTAGGAACAAACTGAGAAAGTTAGTGTAAAAAATTTATAGAAATTTGATCCAAAGTCCTGATCCACGGTTTTGTCCATGATTTTGGCATTGTTTCTAGTTAGAGGTGTTAAAGGCTTGAAATCATAGTAGGCTAAGTTAGGCCCATTGCGACTCGGTGAAAATCTACGCAACTATTGACATTGTTTAGATGAGTAACCTTGGTTTCCTTTGTTTTAAATCATATAAATTCATTGTTATATTTATAGGTAGATCTTAGAAGATAGTTTACCATTTATATGTTATCACTAGTTGTTGTGTCATTGACAAGAAAGAAGTAATATTGAAGAAACAACACAAAAATGTCAAAAATCTTGCATTTTCAAGGTAGTGAAGACATGTCAATTTTGGGAGAAAAATGCTTCAAAAATAAATAATCCAAAGGCCATGCAAGAGGGAAAATGTGTGCTTCACCTTGAACCCATTGGGGGCTACCGTCCCCAGACCCCTGCTTTCAAATTTAAAAACAAAAGAAGAAATTGGTGGGCAAATCACATCAAAACAAGGTGATGTTTCTATATGTAAACAACTAGAAGATTGTGGAAGATATGTAGGAGGTTGCTTGTAGTAGTGTTGAATAATGAGGTAGAGGTCAACAACAAAATATTCAATTGAATGGTAATGTGTGCAGCCACTTAAGATAGGTATGATGCCTCTTGAAGATTCATTGGTAGATGTGGACGTAGCACTGAGCTGAAGTGGAAAGAGTCCATGTGGAAGTAATGGAAGAAAGGGTTGAGCAATAGGAAGGTTCATATCAAATATGTGGTAGGAAGTTTGCATGCATATGCTTACTAGTAAGAACAATAAATAATTATTTTAAAATATTTTAATCTTAAAACTATATTAAATATGACATATATATTAAATCATATGCAAGGTGAAATGGTTAAATGATACGAAAATGGAATGGAAATGGAACGAAGGAATGGTTGTGAAGGTGTATCAAAAGGAATAAAATATGACATAAAATGGAGCATAAATGGCTCTCATCATTCTCCCCAACTTAACATATTGCATGTCCTCGTGCAATCATTATTTTTGAGAGGGTAGCCTTGGGATTGTGACTTTGGATTTCCTCTTTACCTCTTTACTATTATAGATCATTCATGATTGTAGTTTTTGTCTATCACTTTGCTTCATGGCTTTTCTTTTGTTTTGTTTTGTTTTTTTCAATTTTCTTTACATTTTTGCTTGCCATTTTCTTTTTCAATATACATATCTCCTTCAATGTTTTATTTTTTCATTTTTTTATTTTTATATTTCCACTTTTTTTTAGTTCCTCTAAAACCTCCTCTTCCTAACTCGCATCCAATCTGTCCTTTGTCGCATCGATCTACACTATTCTAATCACGAGGTTGATATGAATCTTCATGTTTTTTTATCTTAGTTAGTGATAGTTCCTTTGCCCTTCCATTGGTTGTCACTTCAGCCTCCATATGATCATCTACCAGCTCTTCCACCATTACCTCCACCTCTTTGTTTAATCTCAAACCTCTTATTCAATCGTTCTTCCACTTTTAGAGAGAACTGATAAGTGTCCTCAATATTAGTCATTCTTACTAGTGTCAATTCCTCCTATATACTAGGCTTGAACCCATTGATATAGGAAGCAACCTTCTCATTGTTCGCCTCAAAGTGTCCTGTTCAAATCGGAACCTTGTGAAATTCCTCTATGTATTCTTTCACCATCCTCATTCCTTACCTCAGACTCTACAATTTCTTTAGCAACTCCAATTCATAGTCAACTAGAATGAATTGCTTCTTCAAAATTTTCCACCATTTTGTCCCATATGGAGATTTTATCTTTCCCTTGTCTACCTCTTTCAAGCTACACCTCTTTACACCATATACTTGCATGACCTTTTAGTTTCATCTTTGCAAACTTCACTCTGTGTGGATCTTCAATTTCCTCAGACTTGAAAAATTCCTCCATGTCATTGATCCAATCGATGATTTCCTCAGGATTCAGACTTCCATTGAAATTTGAAACCTTGATGAGGGCCACACTGCCTAAAACCCACAAAAATTGCAACAATAGATACCAACACATAAGATGCAAGACAAAAAAATGACTCACTTTCAATTATTTTTAGAAAATGAAATTATAGATACAAAGCTTACATGTTCTGACCTCATGCGGGGCACGGAATTGATGGTCTATTTGACCGTTTTTTGCATTTTGGTCCGTATATTACAACCTAAAAATTTATTAGACCGTATCATTTGACTTGCTATATTTTTATATAACCGTAAAATTGACACTTAAAATTATTATTAAACCGTAAAAATTTATTGTATATATATATATAATAAAATAATTTTTATGATAAAAATATAAATTAGTTTAGATTTGGAATAATTCTTTCTAATTTCACTTTATATTAATATATATAATTTATTATAAATATATTTATTAATTCAAAATCTGTTGAAAATAGAATATTTTCAAGATAGTTTTTTCTAATTTTTTAAAGATTTTGACATTTTTATTAATAGTTATCATTGCTTTTTATTAATATATATGATTTATAATATTTATTATAAAAATTATATTAATTCAAAATCTTTTCAAAATAGAATATAATTGATTTTTAACTTTTTGAATATTTTAACAAGATTTATTTTCTACATAATTTAGAAACATTAACATTAAATTTAAGATTTTTAGATTTATTTCTAATTATCAATATTTTCTAATTTTACATTTTTTGAATATATATAGGATATCCTTATGAATAATCACATAACACAAATTTTCACTATTGAAAGCATTTATTTTATAGCATTGTAACTTTTTTTTTTCAACAACATTTTGTTTGCAGTGATTCCCAACTTTGATTTTTTTCAAGATAATACAACATCAAACTTATTGGTGAGCAATGACCATGTTGAAATTTTATTTTCCTTTTACAAATAATTATTCTTAGCTTTGATTTTTTTCAACATAATACAACATTTAAGGATTAAGCATTTTTTTTAGAGGTGATTCACCAGCTTTGATTCCTTAAAGCATTTTTTTTACAGATGATTCACTGGCTTTGATTTTTTTCAAGATAATACAATAGTTGTGTTTTATTGGTGAGCATGTTGAAATTTTAGATAATGAGTTGAATAAGGATTGGCTGTAAAACTCTTGAGTCCTTCTTATTATCAATTAGATCGTCAAACTCGAGATAATATCTCTGAGGTTGGCTTGATAAGCTTCTCCAACATTTGCAACATACTACTTCAAATAATGTAAATGAATTTGTATCCATATTTGATGTTACCAGTTGTAAAAGGGAGTTAAACTCTTTTGTTGATTCATTGGATTTGAGTTGTGAGGGTTTCAAGATGAAAGATGCATGGAGAGTCTTTCGTAACACAACATATTGGCATAGAAGCTATTCTCATATGATGAAGTTATGGCAAGTTGTGCTTACTATTCCTGCAAGTGTTGATTGTGAAAGAGGATTTTCAAAACAAAACATCATCAAAGATGTTAGAAAGTCAAAGTTGGGTTTGGATACATTGGATGCATTAATGAGAGTGTCTTTAAATGGACTTCAAAAAAATGATGTAAATTGGAATAAAGTATATCAAATATGGAAGAATACAAAGTCAAGAAGAGTTCTTGACCTTTGATAACATTTATTTTTGTTTATTTTCTACGTAATGCATAATAAATTTTTGCATCTCAATTTAAAAATAATAAAAGAAAATAGTTTGTTTCTTTCCAAAAGTTTTTTTTGTGTTTAAATATATGCAAATCATATAATGAAGGTTTGTATCAAATTATTATATTTTTTATTGTTTATTTGGTATTTTTAAGAAGTATGATTCTTATAAAAAATACTTAATTAATTTATATGATACATAATATTTTAAAAAATCAAATTACTTATGTTATTAAAAATATAAATTTATAAAAAAATAAAATTATATTTAATATGTATGATTAATAAAATCAATAATATTTTAATATAAATTAAATATTTTTTGACAGTTAATTTTTTTCATAAAACGTAAAATGCCAAGCATTTAAATGAACAAAACGTCACAAAATTTGCATATGACAGGTAGGGGTGGCCGTCAAATTCAGGGCACAGCCTCATGGGCTTGATTGAAACAACAAAATCAACTCTAAAAAGAAAATCTACTATTTAGAGCCACAATCTACACTATCAGGCCACCTTCTACAACTCCCACTTAACCCTTTTTATTTTCCCCAATAATCGCCCTAAAATATTCTAGAAAGTTCAAATTTCCCCTTTTTGTTTTGGTACCGAAAATCTCACAATTTGATTTCTGCCCTAGGAAGAATTTTTTATGAAATTCACTTTTTAGAGGACCAACTTTGTGGGGCCATAACTTTTGATCTGGATATTTGATTTTCTATTATTGCATATAATTGGAAAGCTCTTGATGAGCTCTACAAAGCATGAAACCACCATAGGTCAGTTCAACCACTTTTTTAGCTGTTTTGGGGCCTCTAAAGTTTTATATCTGAATTTGAAGTTGTATTGGAGAAATTTCTCAAGACGAAACCTTTAATTTCTCCCAAACCATGCAGGGTATTGAGGTGATTATTTTGCAACCAAAAATGTTTTTTAGCTCTGCTCCTTGGGGTAAATTTTCATGTCCATACGAGCCCATTTTGGCCAACTTACTAAAAATAGTAAGTGTTTGTTTTCACTATTTTTGATACTTGACAGTCTTACAAGTAAAGAAAATAAAGAAAACATTTTTTTTGGGTTATGCAAGATTTCCCTACACCATTGGATGCTCCTGTATCAGACACTCAGGGTAATTTGAAAAGTGACCATGTCACTTCTCAGGAGTTAGAGGGAAACCAAGATGGTTAACCTCAGCCTCAGACAACCATGATGAATCTTTAGCAAGCCTTCCTCTCCATTTCACCAAGTGCTTTGCATATTTCCCATTTCTTGTGCTTCTACCCACACAACTATCCAAGATTTCTTCTATATCTTCCTTCTCTAAAGTAGGTGTTAGAATTTTTAACTATTCATTTATTAGCCCCACCTCTATATCTCCTTCATGATACTCTGTCAAATTAGCAATGTTGAACATAGGAATTTTTTTTATTCCATTAGGCAAATCTACCTCATAAGCATTTCTTGAATACTGCTTCTTCAGGATCTTGCATGGTCCAAACTTCTTCATCTTTAACTTGTATGTACGAACTATAAACCTTTCCTTTCGTAAATGAACCATGACTTCATCTCCTATCTGGAGCTCCTTATACCTCCTTTTTTTATCTGCTCGAGCCTTATATTGTGATTTCATCTTGTTGATATGTTTCTTCACTTCTTTGTGCAAATTCTTTAGGTGCTCAGCAAAATCTTCAGCCTCAGCACTACTCTTCTCCCCCATATCCATCTTTCTCAGTTCGGAAGCAATTCTTGGACTGCTCCCATACACAATCTAGAATTGTGATTTACTAGTGCTCCTATTGATAGAATTATTATAAGAAAATTTTGCCTATGGTATAATCAAATCCCATCCCTTAAGCTTATCTCCTACTAAGCATCTTAGCAAGTTTCCCAAACTCCTATTCACCACCTCTATTTTTCCATTAGTCTTTGGATGGTGTGTATAACTAAAATTCAAATCTATCTTCAACTTCTTCCATAATGTCCTCTACAAATAACCAACAAATTTGGTATCTCTGTCTGAGACTATACTCTTTGGTGGACCATGTAGTCTCATGAGCTCTCTGAAAAACAACTCTATAACATGAACATCACTAATCTTATGACACAAAATAAAATGTGCCATCTTTGAAAATTTATCCACCACCACAAATATGGAATCATGCCCTCTTTGTGTCCTTGGCAAGCCAAGAACAAAATCGATGCTAATATCCTCACATCGCCTCTCAGGTATAGGTAATGGCTGATACAATCCAGTGTTTTTACTTATTCCTTTTTCCATCTGACATACTCTGCAACTTTGTAAAAACTTCTTCACATCTTGTTGTGACTGTGGCCAATAATAATTCTCACTAACAAGAGCAATGGTGTTATCTCGACCAAAATTTCCAACCAATCCTCCACTATGCTTCTCCTTAATTAGATTGTCTCTCATAGAACTCCTTGGAATGCACAATTGGCTTCCTCTAAAAAACATCCCATCTTGGATTAAAAAATCCAACCATTAATAGCATGTAGTTTTCACAGTCCATGATCTTTTATTACTAAGATTTCTGGTTTGAAACTGTGTGTGATTTTTAACATCAATGTTTCAGATCAAACTCCATGATCCATCATCAGGATTGTAGTCCTGATGATGGATCATGGAGTTTGATCCGAAACATCGATGTTAAAAATCACACACAGTTTCAAACCATAAATCTTAGCAATAAAAAAATCCAACCATCTTGTCCTATCCAATGTAACAGGTTCCAAACAAGCCTTCCAAGCTTCAACAATGTTTGGATCTTCTAGATACAAAATCTTGAGTTCATTGAGCCCAAAAACCTCTATATTCATTTCTATCA
The DNA here is from genome assembly GCA_007258455.2 of Sequoia sempervirens. Taxonomy (NCBI): domain Eukaryota; kingdom Viridiplantae; phylum Streptophyta; class Pinopsida; order Cupressales; family Cupressaceae; genus Sequoia; species Sequoia sempervirens. The sequence continues at coordinate 9,712 of VDFB02010389.1, forward strand.
ATAAATTTTTCCTTCTACTCAAGGCATCTGCAACTCTGTTTGACCTTCCACTCTTGTGCTTCAAAACAAAAGTATAACTCTACAAAAACTCAACCCATTTTAAGTGCCTTTGATTCAACTTTCCTTGGCTATTGATATACTGCAAAGCTTGGTGATTAGTATATAAAACAAATTATTTTGGAAAAAAATAGTGTATCCATTTCTTCAAAGCCTAAACTATAGCATAAAACTCTTGATCATAGACATAATATTTCTTCTTAGCATCATTTAACTTCTCACTAGAATAGGAAATTGGATTACCTTCTTGACTCAAAATAGCTCCTATAGTAATTCCACTAGCATCACAATCTACCTGAAAGACCTTATTGAAATCTAGAAGGGCTAAAATAGGTTTCTCTGTAACTTTCTTCTTCAACATATCAAAACTTTTGGTTGCTCCTGTAGTCCACTTAAACTATTTTATATCCCCTCTCATTGCTTCAATTAGAAGTGCACAAATACTTCTTAAATTCTTAATGAACTTTCTATAAAAACTTGCTAGACCATGATTTGATCTTACCTCTGTAACATTCCTTGGGGTAGGCCATTCAATGATAGATTTCACCTTCTCTAGATCCATTTTAAGACCCTTTTCCGAGACAACAAATCCCAAATACACCAACTCCCTTTTCACAAAACTACATTTCTTCAAATTAATCAACAACTTCTCCTCCCTTAGCTTCTCAAAAAAAATTTGGATATTCATCAGGTTCTCCTCCAATGTCTTACTGAAAATCATAATATCATCCAAATAAACAATAACAAATTTTCCTAAAAATTCTTTTAATACCTCATTCATAAGCTGCATAAAGTGCTCATTGCATTAGTTAGTCCAAAAGGCATGACTAACCACTCGTACAAGCCCTCCTTGGTTTTAAAGGCTATCTTCCATTCATCTCCTTCTCTAACATGGATCTGGTGATATCCACTCTTCAAGTCTATCTTTGTGAAGTACTTAGCTTCACTCAAACAATCCATAATGGCATCCATTCTCGGTAAGGGAAATCTATACTTGATGGTGATCTTGTTGATGGCTCTAGAATCTATACACATCCACCATTCCTCATCCTTCTTTGGTGCTAGTACTATAGGTACTACACATGGAATCAAACTCTATCTGATCAATCCCTTCAGAAACAACTATTGCACTTGTCTGTTCAACTCTTCACTCTCTGCTGGAGTCATACAATGAGATGCCTTGTTTAGAAAACTGGCTCCAAGAATCAGGTCCATTTGATGACTAATTTTTCTTACAAGAGGCAAACCTTTAGGTACGTTATCAGAAATAATAGCTTGAAACTCTTTCAACATATTTGAAACCTCTACAGGTACCTCAATAGTATCCTCTTTATCGAATCTAGGGATCAATGCAAAAGACATATGCTCATACTTCATACCTTCTAGGAACTTTCTTCCATCAACCAAAAAAATTATTGCATTAATGCATACCTTTTCCTCAACCTCTTCAATGGATTCAAATTATGATGAACTCCCTCCTTTGTCAAAGAATAGGTGTTGGCATGTCCATCATGTACTTCCTGTTGATCAAACTGCCATGGTTTTCGTAATAAAATATGAAAAACATCCATAGGAATAATGTCACACAATACCTCATCACGGTAATTTCCAATCTTGAACTTTACCAAACATTGTTCATTTACCAAGGCTTTATGGTCCTTCTACAACCAAGGAATCTAGTATGGGTTTGGATGCCTTCTTCTCTCCAACCACAACTTACTAACCATTTCTTTTGAAACAAGGTTATCAGTACTACCTCCATCAATAATAACATTGCAAACTTTACCTTCACAATTACATCTAGTGCGAAATAAATTCTTCCTTTGAATTGGTTCCTTCTCCTCATTCAGCAAGGCTCTTCTAGTAACAAGAACCTCTCCTCTTTCTACATCCTTAGAATGGGAAGACTCAACATCTTCATCTACATGTGCAACTCGTGCATTACCCTTGGGTCTTCTATTTGTCTTTCCTTGATGTTGGGGACACTCATAAACTCTATGTCCCTCTTCTTCACATGGGAAATAGGTTCCACGAAAGCCACCTCTTCCTATTTGGTCTCCATTGTTCTGATCACGAGGTCAATAGCTCTTATCTACTTTTTGGTTCTAGCTGCTACTGGCACCTTCACCCTTCTTTTTATCTTCATTTTGACCTCCATATGACCATCCACCGGTCTTTCTTCCATAGCCTTCACCTCCTTGTTTGTTCTCAAACCTCTTGTTTAGTCATTCTTCAACCTTTAGAGAAAACTGATTTAAGCATCTTCAATGGTGGTCGTTCTTACCAATGCCAATTCTTCCTAAATGCTTGGCTTCAACTTGTTAATATAACAAGCAACTTTCTCCTTATTCACCTTAGAATGTCCTATCTGAATCAAGACCTTGTGAAATTCCTCTGTGTATTCTTTCACTACCCTTATTCCTTGCCTCAAGCTATGCATCTTTTTTAGTAACTCCAATTCATAATCAACTCGAATAATTTATTTCTTCAATTTTGACACCATTCTGCCCCATCCAGAAATTTTATCTTTCCCTTGTCTTCCTCATTCTAACTGGACCTCTTTCCACCATATGATAGCATGACCTTTCAATTTTTTCTTTGCACACTCATAGGCTCTATGTCCCTCTTCTTCACACTAGAAAACACATTCCATGAAAGCCTCCTCTTCCTAGTCCTCATCCAAATCTTCCTCTTCCTCTTTGGTCTCCTTTGTTTTAATCATGAGGATAGTAGGTGTTATCTCGTTTTTAGTTCTGGCTACTTCTGGCACCTTCACCCTTCTTTTGATCTTCATTTTGACCTCCATATGACCATCCACTGGTCTTTCCTCCATGGCCTCCACCTCCTTGTTTTTTCTCAAACATCTTGTTTAGTCATTCTTCAACCTTTAGAGAAAACTGATTTAAGCATCTTCAATGGTGGTCATTCTTACCAATGCCAATTCTTCCTATATGCTTGACTTCAACTTGTTAATATAACGATCAACTTTCTCCTTATTTTCCTCATAATGCCCTGTTTGAATCAGGACCTTGTGAAATTCCTTTGTCTATTCTTTCACTATCCTTGTTCCTTTCCTCAAGCTCTGAATCTTCTTGAGCGGCTCTAGTTCGTAATCAACTGGAATAAATTGTTTCTTCAATTTTGACACCATTATGTCCCATCTAGAAATTTTATCTTTCCCTTATCTTCCTCTTTCTAACTGGACCTCTTTCCACCATATACTGGCATGACCTTTCAATTTTTTCTTTGCAAACCTCACTCTATGAGGATCTTCAATCTCCTCAAACTTGAAAATTCCTCCATGTCATTGATCCAATCAATCAATTCTTCAGGATTCAGATTTCCACTAAAAATTGAACCTCCATTTTAGATCTCTTCCCAATGCTTGAGATCACTCACAACAATTTTGTTTCTCTAGGATCCATTAGATCTTGCTCTTCCTCTTCTATTTCTTCTTCCTCTTCATCTTCACTCTCCTCTTTGTCTCATTGCACATCTCTTCTTCGAACCTCTTGTTGCAAGGTTTCTAATTTCCTTCTAAGGGCTCTGATTTCATCTCTAGGTGGATCTCTTCCACCACCTCGGCCTCTACCTCTGCCATACTAGGAAAGTCTTGGAGGCATCTTGAATTCAACCCACACTCACGAGTCCTACTACAACTACCTCATGTTTGATACTCTATTATAGGCTCAAGAACTCCTGCTCTGATACGACTTGATGAGGGCTACACACCCAAAACTCATAGAAATCACAACAAAATATACCAACACATAAGATGTGAGACAAAAAAATGAATAACTTTCAATTATTTTTAGAAAATGAAATTACAGTTCAAAGCTTACATGCTACAGCCTCACGGGCTTGATTCATTACAACAAAATCAACTCTGACAAGAAAATCTACCATTCAGAGCCATAATTTTCACTATTGGGCCACCTTCTACAACCCTTACTTAACCCTTTTTATTTTCCCCAATAACCACCCTAGAATGTTCTAGAAAGTTTAAATTTCCCCTTTTGTTTTGGCACCAAAAGTCTTGCTATTTGATTTCTGGCCTAGGAAGATTTTTTTATGAAATTCACTTTTTAGAGGACCAACTTCGCGAGGCCATAACTTTTGATCTGGGTGTCCAATTTGTAATTATTGCATATCATTGGAAAGCTCTTCAAAGAGATCTACAATGCATGAGCCCATCATAGGTCAGTTCAATCACTTGTTTAGATATATCAGGGTCTCTAAAGGTTTATATCTAAATTTGAAGCTACATTGGATAAATTTCTTGAGATGAAAACTTTAATTTCTCCCAAACCGTGCAGGGTATTGAGGTGATTCTTTCGCGATTGGAAATGTTTTTTAGCTTTGCTCCTTGGGGTAAATTTTCATGTCCATACAAGCCTATTTTAGACAACTTAATTAAAATAGTAAGTGCCTATTTTTCACTATTTTTTATGCTTGATAGTCTTATACCCTTAAGTTCCATCATGGGACTCAAAACAACTAAAGAAAATAAAGAAAACAATTTTTTTTGGGTGATGCAAGATTTCCCTACGCTGCTCAATGCTCCTGCATCAAACCTCCATCTTAGGTCTCTTCCTAATGTTTGATATCATCTCAAAAACCTCATTTCCCCATGATCCATCTGCTCTTGTTCTTCCTCTTCTATTTCCTCTTTAGTCTCATCTTCATTGTCTTCAATCTGTTGATCTATATCTCTTCTTTGAACCTCATCCCGTAGGTTCTCCATTTTCCTTCTGAGGTCTCTAAGTTCATCTCTAGGAGGATTTCTTCCTCCAGTGCCTCTGCCTTCACCTCTACCATGGTAGGCCATTCCTGTAGGCATTTTTTTCTTATCCCACACTCACAATTCCTACTATAACTGCCTCACATTCGACACTCTATTACAGACTCAGGAACTCTTGCTCTGATACCACTTCATGAAGGGGACTCCCCTTGCAAGCTATAACAACACAAATGACCAGGTTTGCACAACAAAAATTATATTTGTTACTAAAGTGACATTACAAAGTACATTCCATATCATGGTTAGCTTATTACATTCATTTCCTAAATGCAAAATTGAGTTTGTTAGACATAGAAACTTCAACCTTCATTCTCTGTACTCTTTAGGACATTCCCCTATCATTCTATTTTCTATCCTTCCTTTTTTGATGATGCCATGTTATCCATGTATATTCTCTAGGAAGTTACATAAACTTCTATGACTATGTTTGCATTTGTTCCCTAGTAAGTCATTTTATAGTCATTCGTTGCATGCCCATAAATTTGTTTGTCCTAGTTGATTAGCAACAACGATGTGAATCGATGAATGCTATTGTGTCATGTGTTTCCACTGAGTTTGATCATTTTTCCAACTCACTATTCAGTCAATCATTTGTCATCACCTCCTTATCATTGTATCAAAGGGACATCTTCCAGACTCCTACTGATACACCAATGTTTGGTGCAAGTGCACCCTAGCAGAGCATGCCTCAAGGAGGTAAATTCAAGTTTTTGAGTTAAATTTTTTTATCAAATATTGTAATAAGGTCTAAATGGCCACATTAGACATAGAATAGGTCATAGTTAAGCATTTTGGAGTCATTGGATACATTATGTAAAAGTTGCAAAATTTGACAAATTGTTGTCATCAATATTGTAAAAATGCAAAAAATGACAAATAGGGGAATATGAAAGGTTAGGTAGTTAGAGAGTTATTTTTAGGCATTTTATTTGCGTTATAAAGGAATTTTGAAGCCTCAAACACTTTGAGGAAGGTTAAGGATGATGTATGAAGAATAATTTCAATGAATAAACACTGTTATTATGTTATTTTCCTACAATTTCTTGAATTTAGGCTACTATACGACCATGTTTTGTGAATACAGCCTTTCCTCCTCCATTTCACTTTATATCCCTACAAATCTAGTTTATTTTGCAATTGATTTCATTTAAATCCATGCAGATTGGTGAAAGTTATTGGGAAAATACTTTAGGTGGGTAAAAGCTTGATTCAGGGTAAAAAATGAGCATTTAAAATGTTGTTTCTCTCATTTCTACTGTGGAAAATCCCTATAAGTTAGTGAGAAGACTATTTCATATGTATTTTAAATGTTCTCAAGGTTGCAGGGTCAGTGGTTAAGGTTTGGGGCAGATTCCATGATGCCCTAGGTTTGTAAATTATGTAAATGAATGGTAAAATAAATGATAGTCAGGTTTTTAAGGGATTTGATGATAGTATGATAGTCCTTCTTGGTTGTTTTGGTTATGGAAGATTTCTAAGATGTATTTGAGTCTATTTTATAAAAGGGTTTAGTGGAATGATTAGAATTTGGGTCAATTTAGTTGTCTACCCTATATTGGCAGAGTTGTCACATTCATAAATAGGACAACAATTATTCAGTGAGTTATCATCCATTTTGAAAGGCCATGAAATAATTTATAGAGAGTTCTATTGAGGAGTTTTTATGCCTTTGAACCAAGTTGGAAAACCATGAGAGTCCATTATTGTTGCATATCAAATTGAAGGATCATTGGAAGCCTAATAGGCCAGTTGGGTCAGTCTAATTTGAAAGTTCTCACATTTAAGATGTCTAAGTTGAAGATTGGTTTTGAGTCTATCATGTTGGTGTTGTTTAAATAGTTTTGAGGTATCTACAAAGAGGAATGGGATTGGAAATGGGTAGTTGATTGTTTATGTGGTCTTAAAAGGCCTCAATGTTGATTAGGAGAGTTCACTTTTGGAAATTTATTATATTTGAGTTGTATATGTTGGGAATTGAGTTTGAGCCAACCAAATTGATGTTGTTTATTTTGGTTTGAAGAATAAACAAGAAGTTTAGTGCCTTAATCTCTGATTTGGTGTGTTGAAACAAGGATTTTGTAAGGGAAAGTTGAATCCTAGTTGTAAGGACAATCAATAATTGGATGAGTTTTTTTCAAGTTGAGATTGTGTGGAAATTTTGTGCCCCTAGGTTGCTATCAATTTCCCATTGATGAGATAAGCACCATCAATCTTCAATATTTGATCATCGTTGTCCCTCGCTGACCTTGTGGGTCTTGATCAGGTCCCACTAAATTCTTAGTGTGGTATGTAGGAAACTACTATGTGTCCACCTTTGTCATCATCTATCAATGTGACATCACCTTCCACTTTATTGCTCCATCGAAGAGACTCACCAACACCTCCCATTGATAACCTGGAGTCACCTCAATGCTTCATATCGATGTGTCTACTGCTCATCGAGATATCAAGGGGACACTAAATATTATCCTGTTGAAATGTGATCCTCCTGCCAATGTAACTCTATCACTAAGTCACTAAAGATCAGAAACTAAGAACCTCTAGTTGGAGTTTGTGGAGTTATTAAAAAATCATGAGTCACTGACATAGCTATCAAGCTACCGATGGGACTTGAAACAAGGTTCCAACGAATTCTCTTTGTCTTTTTGATGAGTATGACTTAGTAAAATTTTCATCTTCCCACATTGCTATGTTGAAGGGACTTGAAAGAACATCCCACTGATATGCCAAAGTCCTTCCAATAGAAAATGATCAACCCTTATTCAAAACAAAAAAACAAACATAGAATTTGATGATGCAAGATTGCTCTTCGCCCTAGATGCTCCTGCATCAAGGTCACTCTTCCTAGGATATATATGATATCATCACTAAGAAGGGACCATTTCCTGTGCAAACAATGAGTCGAGGACTATATGGCCCCCATTAAAATATTAGTGAACTTTTTACAATAAAATTTTAAGGAGAGAAAGTGGGATCCCTTGTTAGAAGGAATACACCTAGACAAGGCTACCTAACTTTTTGCCCCCCAAGTGTAGGGACAAAGATGAGCCTAAATGGTTATGATATGCTGCTCCTTACATAAATCCTATTTTATATCATCATGCATGGTAATGAGATTTGTGTGATACTACAACTACCACATGGCAAGGAAAAACGTATATGTATGTTACTTTATCATGTGTTCAACTTGGTCTCCATAAGGACCAAATTCTTTCAATTTCTTCTTTAAAGCATAACAGTCATCTGTATGGTGTCCAAAAAATCTATAATATGCATATTAGGGTGTATTTTCATTCTTTTATTTATTTATTTTTGTGTTTAGGCACATGTGGTAATATAATTAATCCCTTATCAACAAGTGTAGCCAATTCCTCTTGAGTCTTTGATATAGGATGTAAGAAATGTCATTTCTTAAGTTTATATTTCTTAGTTGGTGGAGCAATGGCTTGTTGTAAAGGTGGAGGATCTTGGTAAGCTAGTCCTTTAGTATATTCAAATGGTATGTGTTCCAAGAGATAGTGGACTTCATGTTCATTCTTATGTCACATCCTTGTTCCCTCAAAATCCAAAAGCCTTGCCCATAGATTTGTTCCATGTTGATGTGTGTATTTGTAACTTTATACTCATATGATGGAGGGTTGGTTTATGTGATTTCCTTGTGATTGTTATTGATAGGTTCTTCAATATGCATTGGTTGAGGTATGCTTTGTGACTCACTTTTAGGGTGTAGAAGAGTGAACATTTCAAGTGGTGATATGGTAGGATGTTGTTGGTATGGGGTAGTAGGGAATTGCATTGGAGGATAAAAGGATACATTATTCTCAAGTTTGCATAAGAAAATTTGTATAGATTCAATAATGTTTTCTTCATCTTGGCATAGGACTTAAAAAAGACTTGTAATAGGAGATAATGTATCATGAATGTCATTATCAGAATTAGGGTTATTTCCAAATACACAACTTGAAACATCCACAAAGGATTTCAAAGAGGTAAGAAATTTACCAAAATATTGATCCATCATGATGATATAATGCTTGTACTAAGGTTCAAATTGTTATGCAATAGGTGACTAGAAAACCAATAAGAATTTTCATAGAGGCTCCTAAGAGGGTTCTGTCAAAAAAATATGAGCCCCAAAAGGTATGCTAGAGGTGCCCAAGGTGTTTGTGTCCTAGGTAGGGTTTTAGAAACTTCAAATTTTGATTATTTAGAGCGTTGTTTAAGGTTCAATAATTTGTATTCAAACAAATCTAATAGTAAATTATTTTCTAGATTTTTCTAATTTTATCATTGTGAAATTAACAATGCAAACATGCAACACTATAGAAAGTAAGTGACAATTTTGAAATGAAGAAACAAAATTCAGATAGAGAACACAAAAATAGATATCTTATCCAAATCTTAGCAAAAAATATTAGGACATAGGTGCCCAGGGCATCTATGTCCTAGATAGGGTGGGTAGAAATTCAAAGTACGATTATGTTTGTTACTATTTAAGGTTTCCAATTCTATGCACAAATAGTTTTGATAGTGAATATTTTTCCAAATTTTACAAATTTTATGACTATAGAAATGAAAAATGCAAATGTGCAAATTTATGGAATATGAATGACAACTTTTGAATGTAATTTTTAGATACAAGATACAATGATTGACTAATTCCAAGATTCAAAGGCCTAAAAATGATGATTTGATGGAATTTTGAAACAAAACTATGCAATTTTTAACTTTTTTTGACCTTAATGAAATATGCCTAAATGAATGTAATGCACAAATTCATATTTTAGTGATCTAATGAATGCAAATTGAATATAAATCTGATCTTTGATGACTGAAATAAACCCTATTTTAACCTTTAATAATATATGAATGCAATATTTTTATATTTTTATGTCTTTTTGTGATGAAAAATGAAACCCTAAATAAAAAATGCAAGGAAATGATTTTAAATTTCCAAGATACTGAGAGGGGGGGTGAATCAGTATCTTCTTAAATTTTTTGATAAGATACCATCCAATTATTCCAATGCACATAGTAGCAAGGATAAGTAAAAGAATTAACAAAACATGAAATCACATAACACATGAACACTAGGATTTGTATGTGGAAAAACCAAAATGGGGAAAACCACAATGAGTATTAACTCACAATATAGTATAACCTATTATAAGATATTACAAAAAGGGGTGGCTCACTGCAAGGACTCACTATCCTGAAACAAAGGCTCACTGCCTATAGAATTACAATGACAAAAATGGCTTGCAACTAGAAAATGAACTGATACAGTACACCTAGTGAGTGTAGATTCAGTTCCAATGAAGCTCAGTAAACTAACTTGACACACTTCATCTTATTTTCTCTTCTTCACATTCACATTCACAACACACCAACATTGCATTTTAAACTTCAAAGAGTATCCAATATATATATATATATATATATATATATATATATATATAAATATATATATGTTTTCTCTACAAGTATCAATTAGGTCGGCCTAATTAGATGCACTTCTTATTTACCGAAAATAGCAATTGCCAGTTTCAAGATTTCACAAAAACTTCTAAAAAGGTAATTTACACATCCAACATGCTTGATCAAGTTGGAATAGACCTAAAATAGATCACACATATATCCACATAACAAAAATTAATTCACCATTACACAATACATCCATTAGGTTGGCCAAGGATAGACCTAATAGCATAATTGCAAACACCAGTCTAATGCTAAAGCATCATACGAGCATCTAGATATGTGAGATCTTGTAATTATGTGCTCTCGATGTCTACAAACCATTTACCAAAACCACAAGCAATAGTAATCACCAGAAAATAATTGTGGACCAAAATACTAGAGGATGTAAGCAAAATACTAGTATAGATATCATACTAGAATACTGAAACAAATTCAGTCTTGATCTTGCAATTGCAACTCATATCATGGTGACATCAATGACAACACAAAAATAACAAAATGATATGTTCTTCATTTTTCCAACAATCTCCCGCTTTGTCATTGATGGCAACATGTGCCAAAAATAATATTTATAGAACTCCTTATTTACAACACTTCTCCCCCTAACACCAACATTTCACCATTCTTCAACCCCCCTTTAACATCAAGGACAAAGGGTGTCCCCAAAAAAAAATCATTGAAAACATTAAACACAAAGAAAACAAAGAAACATGTATCAACCAGAGGATGGAAAGCCTTGAAGCTCCTTTAGGATACCTTCCCAAACTGATTTTCCATTCTCCCAACTATCCTTTGTGGAAATCAACATCATGTTCAGAGATTCCAACTCTATCAAAGTTTTGTCGCACCATCTAAAGTATTAGGAGTCAAGTTTATCTTCTCAAGTTTTTCTGTGCAAGCCAATGCCTTGCCAACTAGGGTGAATTGAATTCTTACCATGTCACTCAATCAGATCAAATTCTGATAATTTCTTCCTTCTGCTTCTGCAAAACAAATAATTTTTCTTTATGCACAGAGATTGCATTGCAGGTTGATTTGTCTCTATCTTTAGATAGGTTGTAAGTACATGAGATGACTATCAACTGAGACTCAATAGAGTCCATAACAACCTTAATATTCTAAGTGACATCCAGCCACCTTAAGCAATAAGCGAGGAAATAATTAGCTTATGACTCACAAACCTTCATGACTTCCAAATTTTTTTCAACTCTTGAGTGTGCAAGAGCACACTTGTCATGTAATGCAATAACCTTTTCTCTCCCAATTTCTCCCTAAACTCTTGTTTTTTCTTTTCACTTAGCTCAAAGGTATAATCCTTGAGAGAATCTAGCAACAATCTCAAATTTTCAATAGGAGTGAGAGATGTATCAATGGATGCACCAGGTATGACTTTCTGCAATGCCTTAAGAGAATCTTCTACAAGTTCTATTCCTCTTTTATGTGCTTCAATATTTCCCTTCTAGATGCTTGCAAAGCATCTCCTAACATCAATTTATGCACCAGAGACATCTTCTCCATATCCACAAACCCTTATATCATGGGAAGTTGTAGAAGCTCCTAGGGAATTATTGGCTAAAATCTGATTTTCTTGGAAAGTAGGCCTTTCAGAACATTATTACCAGAGGATGATTCTCTAGGAATCTTAAGTGATTTTACAATTTTCTTTTCACTTTCTTCATTTTTTCTGGTAGATTCTTGGTTTTTATTTTATTCTTTTCTCTTTTCCTTCTCTTCTTCCTCCTTTTCTTCTTCCATTTCCACTTCTTCATCTTCTTTCTTTTCTTCCCTTTTGTCTTCATCTTTGTCTTTATCATTTTTATCCTCTTCATTATTTCCACCCTTTTCATTTTTATTTTGTTCTTCCTCTGCATTGTCTTTTCATTCTTCTTCACTACCTTTTCCTTCTTCAACATTGATTTGTTCATTATTTCCTTTTTTTCCTTTAGTGTGCTTTGGAGGAGCATCATTATGCTTTTCAGGCTTAACTTCACCTTCATTCCACTTTTCACTTTTTGGGGGATCATTTTCACCACTAGCATCAATTTCAACATCAAAATTTCTAGAATTATTTTAATTCCCTGTATCAAGAGGAATATTCTCCTCAACATTTTCATCAACAACATCTTCATCAGCCTTAAGCATGCCATATTTTTTTGTTGTCTCCCATATCACTTTTTTTGTTTCCTTCCTTACCTTCTTTGTCAGCTTTTTATTACTTGTCATCAACATTTTTACTCTACTCTTCATCTGAAACATTTTTGCATAGATCTTCTTCAAAGATTTCAGGTCATCCAAGCTCAAGGAAGACCCAATCTTATTATATGCAAAAAAAATTATTTTCTCTTCAAATTCAACAACCTCTGATCTCCTTTTCATCAAAGCTACACACATGCTTTCAAGTACATATTTTATTATATCATCCCACTTAAATTCCAAGATAATAACATATTGAATAATGATTAAAAGCAAGGTTTTCTTATCTTCTTCTCCAACCTTATCATAGTATCTAGTTGTAGGTTGAAGAATATTCTCAAAATGTAGCAAGGAATTGAGAATTTCCTCTAGCTTAAAGTAGGGACCAAAACTTACTTTTATGTCATGTTCTTTTCTTTGGTCCCAGAGACTTCAACATATACCTTAGAATTATTTGATTCTAGTTTGGTGTGCACACGAAGACCAAATTTTTTCTATTCTTCATCATCAAAAGATGATACAACATGTACTCTCTTGGAACCAACAACTTCTATAGAAGCACCTTCACCAGAGGGTAAACCTCCTCTTTTTCTCCTTACCAACTTTGCATAAGGATTTTCTTCATCTTCATCTTCATCATTTGTAACACTGAGATTTTTCTCCCTTTTTTCTTTCTCTTTCCTTCCTCTCTTTGTAGGGGCTACTAGATGAGTTTCTTTCCTCTTCCTGGATCTAGTAGTCGGTCCAAAGGAAATAGGACCTTTTCCTTTATTAATAACACTGGGCTCAATCTTTGTTGCAGGGGCTATAGAGGGTTTTGTAGAGGTAGTCCTTCCAGATGTCCTTGGGCTAGATGATTCTACCTCCCTTTGTTCTCCCCTATCCCTTCCAAGGGAAATCTCTTCATAAATAAATCTAGCTTCTTTAAGCTTTTTCTGCTCCAGATGTATCTCCATAGACCTTTTAGCATATGTCTCAATTTTGGGTTCGTTGGGATCCTTCAGATTCTTAAAAAAAAATGCACATAACCTTCAACTTCTTCTTTTGTTACCTCATATACTAGAGGATAAATCCAAATCGTTCAAGGTTCTACAACCTCAATCATGCATTCATCAAATGAAACATGGAATATGATGTTGTCTTTATACTTCTCAATCATTTTCTTAAGAATCCTTTCCCTTTCATTCATGTTTCTTTTGAATACAACAAAGAATGTTTTTAGAGCATTATCTTGAGAATCTAGATTAAACATACTATTCATATAATCAAAGATTTTATGCCCTACTGGTTTGGATAAGTTATAATGCACTTCTTCATTCTTTCTCGGAAGTCTCTTCATGAAATAAAACAATAGACATACAATCAATGAACCAGAATTGAAAGCATACTTCCTCTCCATCAACTTCAAGTTCTCAAGCAACTATAATCATAGAAGCTCACATAGATCATAATCAACATAATTCACAACCATATCAAAGCTAGTATAGATTGTTGTAGTCAAAACAAAGTTCTTTGTGTTTGTGAATTATATTTTATGACTGATCATGATAGCTACATACTTCACAGATGGATTAGTAATGGTCTTCATTGTTAAAGCTTCCTTGTCATATGTGGCTCCTATGAGTTTTGTTACTACTTCATTCTTCACAAATTTCAATACAGGAATTGTACCTTTATCCCACATCCTGGTAATAGCCCTAATCACCTCCATAGTTATCAGGTGTGGCTAGTCAGTCCATAGGAATTTATCATGGATTCTACTTAGGACCAATTTCACAAATTTGTCAGCATAACTGAAGTTTGGAAAATTGTTCCATTTACCAAACTCTTCTCAACCAGGTTTGAGTAGTCAAGTTTTATCAAGAAATCATAACTAGTAAGCTCCTACCAAATCTCAATCAACTTTGAGTGATCATATTCCTCAAACTTTACTCAAATATACATCCTTGTATCCTCGGGCGACATCACTCCATGAGGGATTGATGAGAATGAACCCATGGGATCATCTTCAAAAAAATTCAAGGAAAATTTTCTATAAGAGGGCCTCAACCTCTTCAAAACTTTAACAACTATAGGGGTTTACATTCTTCCAATTCTAAACTCAAACAACTTAAACAACACAAAACACAATTGCATAGAAGATAAAAATACCTTTTTCTTCACAATGATCCACAACTAGGGTTTGCATAGCTTGAACTCCAATTCTCTTCAAGAATGCTCCAAGATCTCTTTCATTTCTTCAAATGCATGAGTGATCAAAATTCCCAATCTACCCTAATTCGCATTAAATGTGGCAAATATCAAAAAGCTACTAAAAACTCTTCTCTTTTACATGGACAAACCCTAATTTTCTATGCAAAAATCATCCCTTCATATTTCCTACCGGTTCCTTTTCCAAAACCTCTTATAACTCATTTTTCACATTTCATCCTCATGCTAGCCTGTGACACGCCATTTATCTAGGGAGTTATTATAATTTTCTAATAATGCTCCCCCTACGACCTTGCTAGGTCTAATCCTCAGAGGAATCATTTGTACCGAATGAGGGCATAGATTTATCAATAACCTTTGGTTCTTCTTTCTTTCTCCAAATCTTATTCATCTCTTTCTTAATCTCATCTTTGTCAACCTTCTTCACAGATTCATTCTTTTCTACTAGATTGGTTTCCTTACTCTTCTTGCTTCTACAAACTCTTGAAACATGTCCTACTTTGTTGTAGTTATAGCAGACAATATTTCTTTGATTAGATTGACTTCCAATGATTCTTGTTCTGTACTGATTAGCTTTATGTACATACTTGTTATAGGTATAGCAATATCCATGAAGGGATTGATTCATTCTTCTTGCATTAAACTGATTCATCAACAAGGTTTTGCATTCACTTTCACTATGTCCAATTCTTTCGCATGCAAAACATTGACCAGTAAAAGAACTAATGAACTGATTCATCCTACTCCTACATTTTATTGCCTTGTGACCAAATTTATTGCACTAGAAACAAGTGCCATTATGTCTCATCAGAGGTCTCCTAGTAGAGTTCCTTGAATTTTATTTCTTCTTTCCTTTATTCAGAGTATTTTGATTGTTTATAGTCTTGGAATTTTCACCAGTATCATTTCCAAGACCACCTTTCTCTTTACTCAGTTTCTATCCTACAATCAATTCATCAAGCCTATCTGAGTTAGACTTGAAATTATTTTCATAGAGTTTTTCCTTCTCTAGATCCACTTTTAGATTCGCAACTTCTTGTTCAAGCTTGGTGCAATCTTCATACTTTCTTTTTACCAACTTGTTCAAACACTCTTCAATTATTTTCTTGCCCTCTATTTTTACTTTCAAACTGAAAATATCTTCATTAGCCTTCTTCAAATGATCAGTTACTTCCTTATGCCTATCTTTGAACTTTTTCAATTCCTCCTTTAATTTCTAGACACATTCATTTTCCTCTTCAAGATTCTCTTTCAGATCTCTATTTTCTCTTTCAACTTTTTCAAGATCCTTAAGTGCAGTCTAGAGCTCTCTTTTATCATCCATCTCATCCATATTTAGGATTTCCCTCAAGTTTTTAGGTCTTTCTAGAGGAACCAAACTCTAATACCAATTATTAAATTTCCAAGATACTGAGAGGGGGGTGAATCAATATCTTCTTAATTTTTTTGATTAGATACCATCTAATTATTCCAATGCACATAGTAGTAAGGATAAGTAAAATAATTAACAAAACATGAAATCACAAAACACATGAACACTAGGATTTTAACGTGGAAAACCCAAAATGGGAAAAAACCATAGTGAGTATTAGCTCACAATATAGTATAATCAGATATAAGATATTACAAAAAGGGATGGCTCACTGCCAAGACTCACTATCTAGAAACAAAGGCTCATTTCATACAAAATTAAAATGACAAAAATGGCTTATAGCCAGAAAATGAATTGATAGAGTACACCTAGTGAGTGCAAATTCAATTCCAATGAAGCTTAGTAAACTGACTTGACACACTTCATCATTATTATATTGCTATCAGGATTCAACTGTGTAGTTTCGAGTCAAACTCATTGACCCATGTTTCATGAATACCTGAAAAATACCTCCTACTTAACACTTCATCATATTCACTCTTCTTCACATTTTCATTCACAACACACCAAAATTGCATTTTAAACTTCAAAGATTATCCAATATATATATATATATATACCTGATTTCTCTGCAAGTAGCAATTAGGCTGACCTAATTAGATGCATTTCTTATTTACCAAAAATACCAACTGTCGGCTTCAAGCTTTCACAAAAACTTCTGAAAAGGTAATTCACACATCCAATGTGCTTCATCAAATCACCATAGACCTAAAATAGGTTGCACATATATCTGCATAACAAAAATTAATTCACCATTACACAATACATCCATTAGGTCGACCAAGGATAGGCCTAATAACATAATTGCAAAAACCATTGTAATGCCGAAGCATCATACAAGCATCTGGATATGTGAGATCTTGTAAGTATGTGCTCCTAATGTCTATAAAATATTTACCAAAACTACAAGCAATAGTAATCACTGGCAAACAATTATGGCCCAAAATACTGGAGGATGTAAGCAAAATACCGGTACAGATACCAAACGAGAATACTAGAACAACTTCATTCTTGATCTTGCAATTGCAACTCATATATCATGGTGACATCAATGACAACACAAACATGATAAAATGAAATTTTCTTCTTCATTTTTCCAACAAATGATATAAAAAACCTAGACTAGTGTGAATTTTCAAAAGGTATATAATTGGCTTGACACCTTTCCCAAATTTTCAATTATATATATGGATGTAGGGGGTTATGATGGGGGAAACGTAATGGGTTGAAATACAAGGATGGAATGAGGGTTTGATGGATTTTGAAAAGGTAGGAGATTGAATTACAACATGAAGGGTGAGACAACCAGCCCTTAACCAAATTTAGAAATGTCTTAATGATGAAATGTAATGTTCTTAATATGATAATAGTGCAATTTAATATTCTAATGCAAATACAAAAAGTATAAAAGTTCACAGAAAAATTCAAACAAAAAAAATGAGTAAAGCATGTCATTATGCACATGTGGTTCAAATTTGGTGTAGAAAATAGAGGATACAAACACCTAGGGAATGTGTGTCCTTGTAGTCTTTTCTAAATCTATTTTTCAGGGTCCTTTGATGTCAGATATGAGATTTGAAATTTTTGCTTCAAATCCATCAGAACACTTCCAAATATTTCTATAATTGAGTTTATATAGATTGACAAGTGGTATGACAACAAATGCAACAATGAATAATTTGTCTCCAACACCTATTCAATTTTCTTCAAACCAAAATCACCACACTCACAAAGAGAAGGAATGTTGGGTCAGTTTAGGGGCTTGCCTAAGTCAAACCTCATGTAAATGTTTCCACTTCCACAATGGAAATGCCAATGATAAATGGATAATGAATAGGAAGGAATGATGAAATCACAAAGTGCTACAATTCACCACCCTTTAATGTCTTCCTTGAAGGACTGAAGTCATACACATCACTTCAAAGTCTTGGATCTTGCTTGCTTGATTTTCTTGAATTTTTGAATGTTTGAATGTTTTGAATGTTTTGGAGACCTATAAAAATATTAGCCTTTACAAAACAATGATAACATGAACACACATAAACTCACATAGATTTTGACATGATGTTAGGATCTTGAATTGCTATAATGAAGCTTTGGAATGTTGCTCTTGATAATAGTAATTTATATTAATGTTCACCTCTTGCTAGTTGATATTCAAATGATGCAATAACTAGGTATTTATAGGAATTTATTTAATTTCCCCAAAATCAAATCTTGATAGAAAATTTTAGAAAATTGAATTACAAATATTAAATTGTTGACATAGACATACTTAAATTTGGAGCCAAAATAGGGGGACACTCATGCCTAGGGTATGAGTGTCCTTTCCCTATTTTTTTAGAATTTTAGGTGTCAGAGATAGATGCAATTGATTTTCTCTTGCAATTCCTCAGAAATTATAAAAAATAAGCAACAAAATACATAATTTATGAAATTAAATAATCAATTAGGTCCAATAATATAAGGGGGACCAAGATACATAAGGTTAAATTGTCATGGGTGACAGTTTATGACACTACAATGCCAAAGATCCAAAAGCCTCAATCTATCAATTGCAAACCATGTCATGAGGGAAATAGACAAAGACCATATTTTCTACTAAGGAATACTCTACAACAAGGCCATTGGATTTGATTCATAAGGATATTTGTGGACCAATGAGGACAAAAAATCTATAAGGTGACAGGAATTTCATGATTCTTATTAATGATTACTCCATAATGACTTGGATTACTTTTCTAAAAGATGAATTAGAAGCTTTTGAAAAATTCAAAGCATTCAAGGCTATGATTAGAAATGAAACCAGAAGAACAATCAAGGTTTTGAGATAAGACAAAGGTGGATAGTTCATTAATGACCAATATGGTGAAATTTGTGAGGAGCATAAGATCTGGAGGAAATTTTATTCCCCTATGACTTTGCAACATAATGAAGTTGGAGAAAGGAAGAACCAAACTATATAAGATATGGCCAAAACAATATTGAGTCAAGCAAATTTATTGAATATCTACTAGAGAGAAGTAGTTAAGACTGTAGTGTATTTTAAATAGGGCTCAAATAAGACTAAGGACTGAAACACCATATGAATTATAGAGAGGAAGAATGACTTCATTTAGACATCTCAGGATATTTTGGAAACAAATTGTATATCAAAAGGGTGGAAGAACATTTGGGTAAGTTTGATTCTAGATCAGATGAAGGCATTTTTCTTGGCTACTCTATGACAAGTAAGGCATATAAATGTTATAATAAAAGGATGAAAATATTGTTGATAGTATAAATGTAGGTATTAATGAGACAATATAGTCTATTGATCTTTCAGAATTAGAAGAAAACGAAGGACTGATCTGTAGTAGTGATGAACAATCAAAAATTTATTCTAAGAATACTATTACAAATACTTTGGCAAGATATGTCCAAAAAACTCACTTAGAAGATTAGATTATTAGAGACAAGAATAAAAAGTTCAAATAGAGAGAAGGATTGAGAAATCAAATGAGAAGGTACATTTTTCATTACTATCAAAAATTGAACCAAGGTCCTATGTACAAAAGTAAGAAACAAGAAAGGATAGATAGAAGCTATGGAGGAGGAACTGACTCAAATAAATAAATATGAAACTTGGGAATTGGTTCCAAGACCTAAAGGAAAGAGTTTTATTGGTACCAAATGACTCTTCAGAAATAATTTGAATGAAGGTAGAGAAGTGATCTGGAATAAGGCCATGTTGGTATGTAATGGTTATGCTCAGGTTGAAGGAATTTATTTTGAGGATACATTTACTCTGATAGCGAGATTAGAAGAAATCACAAAGTTTTTAGCCTTATCAAAATTCAAGAACTTCAAAGTATATCAGATGGATGTGAAGTCAACATTTTTTAATGGAAATCTAAAAGAATAAGTTTACATTAAGCAACCAAAAATTTTTCATTGTTTGTTTAATCTAGATTTTGTGTGCAAATTGAAGACAGTTTATGGACTTAAAAAGGAACCTAAAGCATAGTATTCTAGGATGGCTAGGTATCTATAATAGCAAGGATTATGAAAAGGTAGTACAATACTAATTTATACATAAAAATAGAGGGTGATTTTAAGAGAGGGGGACTGTCACATGCAAGACCCCAGGTCACAGAGGCTCAAGATGTGAGAGGCTACCCTAACTTACCTCAGCTAAGTGTAATTCTTGGAAATGCAAGGTGAGAGTAACGAGGACCTCAAAGCCTCTCAGTTACTCTGCAGACTTGAAGCACATGAAAGGGCTAGGCAATCTAGTATTTAGGTCTAATACTATGCCTCAGGAAGCTCTCTATCTGAGGAAAAAGACACAGTCTCTGGACATTAGCATGGCACACTAGCATCTCAAAAGTGCATTGGCAACCGTACAACTAGACAACACTGAAGAAGAGGTCAAACCAATAAAACTAGCTAACAGCTCAGATGATTAACTAAAGGGCCAAAATGATGTGATTAAGTAAATGAAATACTCTATAATATTATAAAGAAAATATGCAGGAGTGAAGAGAGCAAGGAGAATCTCACCAAGGAATTCATTCACCAACTAATCCCTAGAGAAACACATAATCCTACACACAACAAGAGAGGAAAATGTTGGGTGGCTATATAGGGTCTTGCCTCACTCAGACCCCCATTTAGGTGTTTCCACCTCCATGGATAGCCAAGGAAATGAGATAAAGGAAATAATGTAGTAAAGATAAAAGAAGCACTACAAAACAGTGTTATGCTACTCAACCAAGTGATAGAAGAGAGGAGAGGGAAGCTTACCACCTCCACTAAGAGCACTCAAGGATGCTTGGAGGATAATATGAGAGTACTCAAGCCTCTGTTACAATGGTGTGGTCCCAAACTTTCTCTACCAAAGTGGAGTGTTGCTTTGGCTACAATGGAATGCTTGAAATGCTTGGAGTGAGTGAAAGTGAGCTTGAGAATGAAGTGAAGGAGCTTGTTAATCTGATCAAGAGGTTAGAATGCATGTTGAAGGGATGAATTTGAAGGAGTAATGGAGAAACATGGCCATATTTAGGTCAGTCAGCTGAAGGGGGTGTTACAACTTCACCTCCAATGAGAAGAGTAACGCCTCTGCAGGTTCAGTTGTAGGAATTTTCTAGGGATGTAAGCACAGATTTCTACATGTTGTGTGGGCATCCCTGGTAGAAATACCTCCACCAATGCTCAAAATAGGTGCCAAGTGGGATGCAAGCAACATGATTAGGTGGAATTAATCCTATGAACTTGGTTTTCTAAGGTGGATAAAGGAAAAAAAAGGGGATTTGCACATGGGGTGCAAATTCACTCTTATACATTTTGTGTCCACTTTAGTGAGCATGAATACTAATGAGTGATCGGTAAAGTAGATCAAGAAAGAGTAGGGTTAGAAACATATACCTAAACCATCAAGGAAGTAGATCATGATCTAGTGAACCTGAAGGTGTAGGGAAAGCAAAGGACTCCATAGCTACCCAGAACTATAAAGTTGGAAAAAAAAAGCATCTTACAATCCCACAGACCTATAAGGACACAACCCCCAAGATCTATTGCATGAAGGAATCCCCATGAAGTAAGCGCCTTACAGGCTCATAGGTCTACAAGGAAGGTATCCCCCAAAAAATATAGCATGGAGGAGTCCCAAAGGAAGCACCCTACAGGCTATCAGCCCCATAGGGAAGGTATCCTCCATGAAATCAAGCATGAAGAACACACAAAGAAGTGCCCCATAGGCTCTTAGTCATATAGGGAAGGTATTCTCCATGAACTCAAGCATGAAGAACACCCAAAGAAGTTCCCCATATACTCTTAGTCCTATAGGGAAGGTATTCTCCATGAACTCAAGCATGAAGAACACCTAAGGAAGCAAATTCCATAGAGTCAAGAAGTGGCCAAATAGGCAAGTATGTGGATAGTCACACAAACTATCAATGATTTTGAATTATTTCAAAGGGGTCCCTCAGGAGCCCTTCAAAAGGAGAGGGGTCTACTCAAGAGACACACTGTTTGAAAGGTGAGGTGTAGTTAGGCTACCCCCAAGCTAGACATAAAAAGGGGAATAAAGTAAGTCTAGTCAGCCTACACCTAGGCTAGACACGAAGGAATCCATTCAAGGTAAAGAATTTCAAGAAAAGGGTTCCTTGAGAACCTGTCATGAAGAAAAAGGGGTCCACTCAAGGGACACACAGTTCAAAAGCAGTTGTTCTTCTTTTCTCATAGTGATTTGTCATCAAGGAATCCTTTTGGAAGATGTTCACTTCATGAAGGAATTTGAAATGAAGGATATGCCCCAATGTGAGGGGAAGATTAAAGTTGTGCCCACTTCGAAGGAGGGTCTCCAAGTCCTTTCTTTATGAACCCGTGATGAAGGAAATACATTATGTTAGGGTTCCAAGTTGAGAATACGATTCCATGGAAAAAAAATTGAAGACTTTCGAGAAAAGATTCATTAGCAATGAATGCATTTTCTAAAAATTGAAATGTTAAAGAGAATGCGTTGTCACACATGAAAGGGATGACCCAAGAAAAGAAGAGAGAAAGATAAAGGGATAAAAAAAAAGAGGAAAAATATAGAAAAAGGGCATAAGGGGATCTGGTTTTAGTGAGGTCAGATATGTCTAAGCTCATATAAGTAATAAGTAACCACAATGCAAGGTGAAAGATCATCAATCCCTAACCAGATCAGGAAGAATGCATGAGAAGAAAAAGTAAAAATAAAAAATTGGGTCAACATGGAAGGGAAGCCTAAATGCTCCCAACGCTTTGCATTGTCCCCAATTTATCAAAAATCAAGCACAAACATGGAAGAATGATGATACAAATAGAAGAATGTTTACGAAACAAAAGCCACACCTGTGTCTAAGCACCAATGGGGGTGACAAGGGTCATCTAGGAACACATAGCATGAGCACAGGGGAACACATTTCAAAACACATGCACACACACACAAGGTCAAGAAAAGGGGCCTCCTCTTAACATTGATTAGCAAAGAGGTTGTCTTCTTCCCAATCTAAATACTCATAAGGGGAAGGAGGATGAGCCTACAATGGTGTGATGTTAAGAGGAGGAGCATCTGACCCTCCCACAATAAGGGCCAAGGAAGAGGGTGTTAGCTCTCAAAAATGCAGGCAGAATGCCTCAAGAGGCTGCCAAACTCTTGATACGTTTTAGGGTAATAGACAAGGTCAGATGCTTTAGACCTTCTACTCTTCAAGTGCTGCTAGAACTTGGCGGGTACATACCTATATGAATGAAGCAGACTTAATGTGCTTATTCCTCTTGAATTTTTTTTCCCACAATGGTAAGTAGGAGTGGACAAATGAAATCAAATCTGGTATAAATTGTATAGCGATATTCAAAACTAAACCCTAATATGTTCATTTAACAGATGTAAAGAAAATGAATGAATCTAAATGGTGAAAAATGTAGAGACTAGTGCCTTATTGGGTATGCAGAGTCAAATGAAATAGAAATGGGAAACTTATTACTAGAAAACACTCAAATTGTATGGCATATGTTTTGTTTATAACTTGTATAAACATGCAAGACTGTGATTACTAAGCTCTTCTTAATGATTTAGATGAATTTCCCTGATTACTGTGATTAATCAAAAGTATTTAATCTTTTCTTGAAAGAACCAATCAATCAACCACATAGATACAACAAATGTGCACTAATAAACTAAATATAAACTTGTTACATCAATTTAAATAACCAGAAAGCATCAATCTTGGAGACAACTTCAGTAATACTTTCTATAAGCACAACAGACAATTGACACCAGAAATGAACTACCACATCAACTGATTTTCATTGATATCTCCATTTGAAATCATGCATCATAGTCTATGATCTAAGAATTTTATCCTACTATATCCATTTCTAATCTATCTAATGTATCTAATATCTAAAATCTGATATCATTTTACAATTACGAGTGGATATTTATATATTTGGGTCTGAATAGACACATCACTTCATATTCCAATGTCGGCAAACAGTTGAAATCAGGTTTTGCCATTATTCACTAAGCACCCACCAAGACACTCTGTAGTCATCTCAAAGGCCAAAGTCTCGTTGATAGATATTCTTTCATCTCACGTGTGTCGCTGTAACATTCTATTGTCGGGGAGACATCTCATTGGCACCTTATGTCTTACCAAAAATCTCCATAAGTTCACATTTGATCGCCGTGACAATATCACTGTCACACCGATGCAACAAAATGTTGGTGTGACAAAATGAGTCAGCAAGACTATAAAACTTCATGCCAAAAATCATTGATTGAATCCCTTTTGTGCTTTGTCGACAAGACTGGAGCCATTCGGTGAGAACTCACACAGATAGAATCATTTTGTGTTTTATCGTCGAGACCCAATGCACTCGCCAAGACCATACTCCAAAGACATAACTCTTGCCGAAGTATTTGTTCATTCCGCGCTAGTCAGTGAGACAATAAGAGTTCATCGAGACTTCATCCCGAAGAAAAATTTCTCACCGATGAACTCCTTTTGTTTCCAATTAGTGAGACAATAAGATCTTGCTAAGACCTCACGCTAAATACCATTTGTTTGGCCGAAAATAATCCTTTTGAGTCACCAAGACAATGAAAATGTCCTGCCGATAGGTACCTGCATGTGAATTCCAATCGCTGTGACATCCCTGAGGTCTTGCCGATAGGAAACAACAGACATATATTAACAAGAATTCATTATAGGTCGGGGAGACCTTGATAATCTCATGCCAATATGGACTATAATGTGAAATACTTCAGACCTAGATGATTTTATGGGACTACATAGCCAAATATGGGGAAAATATTCCCATGGTAAGACGTATTTGGAAAATTATGAGTATGAACATGTAAAATCATCATAATTTTATAGTTCCAATAGTGGCTCCATCTGGGGATGAATGGTTGTGAAATCATTGCAAGGATCCAGATCTTTGGGTGAGTAGACCAGACTCAATGTGGCGGATCAGTGAGAAAAATGGAAATGGAAATGAAAAAAACCCTAAACTACTGTGCATGGAAAATAATTTTTTAAGAGGATTATCAAGAGTTGTCCATGCACTGGCAACCCTTAATCCTCTATGTTTTAACTTCATCTGTTTTGAGCTATTACAGTCTAAAATTTAAACCATAAATGATGGCTCAAGGCTATCCAAAGGAAAGGCCCATACTTTCCTCTGTCAAACACCCAACTTTGCTTTGAGTTCCTCAAATTCTTCTTGAAGATATTCATGCAATCTTCCTTATCATTGTTGTTGAAATTTTTCAGAGATTCATCATGCTCAGCTTGGCCCAAATTCCCTTTACCATTCTGTAATTCAAATTCTTCATCATCATGGGGAAAATCTCTGTTATCTTCAACATACAAAGTACACGCATATTCAATACAAAATTTCTCATTATCTTTCTCACTGTTATGTATTATAAAACATTCTCCTAGCTGTACTAAAATTTCATCATCAAAGTGCTTCTCTTGAAAAACAAATAATTTTGTGATATCAACGTTGTTTGAGACAAACAAATCTGAAACCTTTTGCACCTCTTCGGTATCACCATTTGGAAATGGCATTGGATTATGACTCATATCTCCAATTTCATGCATATATGAACCAATCAACGCTAGACTTCTATCATCCTTGGTATGCAAATAAATGTCTTCTCCACATGAGTTAGAAATTTCAAAATCACATACCTCATCTTGAATGGACACCGGTTTTTGATCAACTTCAAAGGTTTCTCCATTTCGGGAAATGTAGGAGTCACATGAATCATTGCACAATGAACTTTCATTGTCAAAACAAATGTAAGTTGGACACAAAACTTCAGGATCACCCTCATGTACACATCTCTAGTATTCAAGAGTTAGCAAATCTGAAATTTGCTCACTACCGAGTGCACATGTTTCTTCATTTACATCACTACAGTAGTATTCTTCACTTTTATTATCATCAAAAAGAGGTCCAAGATCCTTAGAGAATGAAAAATTAGAAACATTACCAACACAGTCATTTGTTCCATCATTTTGTTTGTATGAAAATATCTCCTCTTTACCATAAAGTAGATTTGAAAATACCTCATCTTCATCAAATGTGTCTTCATGGCTTTCGACTGTAGTTGGAGGTATTATTTGTTCACTATCAAATGGACCTGCATTTTCCACTGCTTCTCCTTCTTGATTATCACAAGAACTGCAAGAATCACCTGATTGTAGATCAGAATCCACAAGTTCCTCTTCACAATCTGAATACTCATTGGATCCCTCATAACATACACTACTTTCCCTGTCATAATCTGTTATGTAGGAAATAATTTCAATATCTTCGTTTTCCTCATGCAGGCTATCATAAGAATTATTTTCACTTGCACACATCTCATCTTCGATTGGCTGCATTATTTGATCAATTTCTCCATACTCATTAGTAATACAATTATTGGATTCAACATTGATAGTGTCCTCATACCTTTTCTTGTCTACAATGTCAATCCATTCATCTATTTGATTATAAGCTACTGGAACCCATGACTCAAGCCAATAAATTGAATTGGGCTCATATACTTTCATGAATTTCTCAATGAACTCATACCTACTAGGTGGGAAATTAATAGGTATTTTCCTAAAAATATCTGCCATTCTTCTTAACAAAGAGTGCCCAGATTCTCCATCATGTCTCCTTATGTCGAGAAAGGCATCAAAAAGACTTTTGTTTCTTTCTTCAATACGTACACACTCATCATTTTTCTTCACAAATTATTGATTCTGATACATACCTTGCTGAAGATTTTGACTTACACTTCCACATGGGTTGGAGTTGTGTTGTATTTGACATTGATCACATTGACAATATTGATAACTCACCAATCTTTGTCCAGGAGGGACTAGATAAGCATTTACTTGCTTTGATGGATGTGATGAATAAATGTTCTATTGTGCATGAAGTGCATCGCCTCCATTATAAAAAAATTTAAATGTATCATGAGGCACTTGAGGGGCCTAATGCCTTCCTGCATTTGTGTATTCATCCTTATTGCAAAATTATCCCAATTGTAACGGTTGTTGATCCAATTGCAGCTTTTTATTTTTCAATTCTTCAATTCCTCTTATCAACTGCTGCTTCTCAAAATATTATTTTGTTCCATACACAAATTCCATTCTTCATCAAGTTTTTTTAAGAGTTGCCACCTACTTTTCCAAAAGTAAGAAATGATTCTTTTGAAACAACTATTTTTGATCTTCTCCCCAGTGGAATCACTTTTTCTGAAACTTTTCAAATTATAAATCTTTCTTTAATGACTTTATATGATGGTCTTCAACTGGATATTCTAAAATAATTCCACAGCAGAGTCGCCAATTTGTTAGCTCTCAAAAATGCAGGTGGAATGCCTCAAGAAGCTGCCAAACTCTTGATATGTTTTAGGGTAACAAACAAGGTCAGATACTTTAGACCTTCTACTCTTCAGGTGCTACTAGACCTTGGTGGGTGTACCTATATGAATGAATCAGACTTAATGTGCTTATTCCTCTTGAAATGTTTTTTCCCACAATGGCAAGTAGGAGTGGACAAATGAAATCAAATTTTGTATAAATTGTATAGCGATATTCAAAACTAAACCCTAATATGTTCGGTTATTAGATGTAATGAAAATGAATGAAGCTAAATGGTGAAAAATGTAGAGACTAGTGCCTTATTGGGTATGCGGAGTCAAATGAAATAGAAATGGGCAAATTATTTCTAGAAAACACTCATTGTTTGGCATATGTTTTGTTTATAGCTTGTATAAACATGCAAGAATGTGATTACTAAGCTCTTCTTAATGATCTAGATGAATTTCCCTGATTATTGTGATTAATCAAAAGTATTTAATTTTTTCTTGAAAGAACCAATCAATCAACCACACAGATACAACAAATGTGCACTAATAAACTTACATCAATTTAAATAACCAGAAAGCATCAATCTTGGAGACAACTTTAGTAATACTTTCTATAAGCACAATAGACAATTGACACCAGAAATGAATTGCCACATCAACTAATTTTCATTGATATCTCCATTTAAAATCATGCATCATAGTCTTTGATCTGAGAATTTTATCCTACTATATCCATTTCTAATCTATCTACTATATGTAATATCTAAAATCTGATATCATTTTACAATCGCGAGTGGATATTTATACATTTGCATCTAAATAGACACATCGCTTCATATTCCAATGTCAGCAAATAGTTAAAATCGGGTTCTACCATTATTTGCTAAGCACTCGCCGAGACACTCTATAGTGATATCGAAGGCCAAAGTCTCACCGATAGATATTCTTTCATCTCATGTGTGTCGTTGTAACATTCTGTTGTGGGGGAGACGTCTCATAGGAATCTTATGTCTCACTAAGAAATATCCATAAGTTCACATTTGATCGTCGTGACAATATCACTCTCATGCCGATGCAACAAAATGTCGGTGTGACAAAAAATTTGGGCAAGACTATAAAACTTCACACCGAAAACCATTGATTGAATCCATTTTGTGCTTTTTCGGCAAGACTGGAGCCATTCGGTGAGACCTCACACTGATAGAATCTTTTTGTGTTTTATCGGCAAGACCCAATGCACTCACCAAGACCATACTCCGAAAACATAACTCTTGCTAAATTATTTGTTCATTCCGCGCTAGTCGGTGAGATAATAAGAGTTCTCCGAGACTTCACCCCGAAGAAAAATCTCTCACCGATGAGCTCCTTCGATCACCGGTTGGTGATACAATAAGATCTCACTAATACCTCATGCCGAATACCATTTGTTTGGCCAAAAATAATCCTTTTGAGTCACTGAGACAATGAAAATGTCCTGCTGATAGGTACCTGCATGTGAATTCCAATTGCTATGGCATCCCTGAGGTCTTGCGGATAGGCAACAACAAATGTATATTAACAAGAATGTATTATAGGTCAGGGAGACCTTGATAATCTCATGCCAATATGGACTATAATGTGAAATACTTCAAACCTAGATGATTTTATGGGATTACATGGCCAAATATGGGGAAAATATGCCCATGGTAAGACTTATTTGGAAAATTATGAGTATGAACAACATGTAAAATCATCATAATTTTATAGTCCCAACAGAGGGTCCCTCGAGGTCCTCTCCATCGAGCTCTTATGGAGTCAAAGTTAGTGATTTTGTGAAGATTGCTTACAAGGCTGAAACTTCATCCATAGAGTTAAACATGCACCCTATAGGAGCATCATGTCTAACTTCAGTGGATGGGGTAGGCTAAGTCTGAGATTCACCACTAGGCTCATTAAGTGACTTGAGAGTAATGATAAACTCAAAGGAAGTCGAGACTGGTTCTGTCGCTAGGACAAAACAAGTCATCATAGGACCACCTTGTGAAGAAGGTGGGCTCCTCTTACATCCTTCATTGCTAGAATGACCACTCTCCACCTCTTTCTTCACTAGAGGAGACAAGCTCCCCAAAGACAAGGTTAGAGGTGTAGAGGAAGAGGAGGAAAGAACCACAAAGGATACGACCGAGGTATTAACCATATCCATGGGCTTTGGGAAAGGCTGGATATCCGGAATGAACATTAGCAAAGGCGGCTTCACCGAAGAAGTGATGAACACCTGTACCCATTTAGGGTTAGGTGCATTCGTACTCACAATGGAGGTTGAGATAGTATAGGACTAGAATGGAGAGAAGCAGGAGGAAGGGAGGAAGAAGATGTTGTAAGAGGCCCTGAAGCAGGGGTGATTGTTTCTTCCTCCTTCATTTGCGAGGTGGCTTGCTCAGCCAAGAGAGCCTTTTTCCAGTGATTTCATTTGTGTGCAAGGCAATTTCTATGGCTCTTCGAGTTAGAGGCTAGGATTTGCAAAGGGACATAAGGTTCCTGCTCAACCATGGGAATGTCCACCTCAGTTGTTTCTGGTAGAGGGATAGGTTCCTGCATGGGAGTAGGAGGAACGGGCTAAGGAGCAATAGGAGGAGTTGACTCGAGAGCCTTTATAGCGGGCCTCTTTTCACTCACTACCTTAGGAGCAAGAGAAATAGGAGGCCGCGAGGGTCAGGACAAAGAGGAATCTCCTCGGGAGGCCTTCTTCCTATTATACTGAATGGGTCTAGGTTCCATCGACAGAACAAGAAGTTCAAAAGAAAGACACTTAGGATTTTTCCAAGCAGACACTGTAGGATTCTCCTGCAAGCAGGGAACATAACCTAATGGTACCTCATCAAGGCGATAAGAAGCGCTAGGCTTACCAGCAGAAGACGAAGTAGGAGGATCACGAGATTGCTTCTCTTCTTCCTTCTTTCATGCCTTAGTGGCATCACTGTCAGCTTTTAAGCAAGCCTTATGGAAAATAACATAAGGTGAGGGAGGGTATCTCACTTTTATCCTTAGTCACCTTTTCTTATAGTTTTGATATGTTTGGTGCAAAAGGTCCATTCTAGGTGAGAGAGGACCAATGGGCATAGGCCAAGAGTGGTCCAAGGAGTAGCTACCACGTGCAACTGGGAATCTATAAGCAGTGTTGTGGATAAATTTTAGACATTTATGCATGAAAAATGGTACCACATTCATCGCCACGAACCAAGGGATACTCAATTTCACCCTAAATAGTTCAGAACCAGGAATGATATCAAACAAGAGTTTCAAAAACTTAGGTCCAACCAAGACCAATAGGACAATACTACCCAAATGGGGTACAAAAATCCCATCATGTGTGTGGATGGTGCTTACATGAGCATCATTCCCATCCTTTTGTAAGAATTTTATTAGCATAATATCCTCTATTATTATGTTCAATTGTATTGTCAGATCAATGAGAACACCTGCTATGATGTTTCCATTGATCTGCATAGGAATGTAAAGAGGAGACGGTTCCTTGTTGAAGCCCATCAGTAGGTCCTGTGAAGTGAAATTTATACCTGTACCACTATCCACAGGTTGCACAGAGGGGATGAGTTGGTGCAAGAAGGAGGCCATTACACACACTAGACAATGCTTTCGTAGAGTCCCTAAAGGTTAACAAATAAGATAGTGACCCAATTAAGGTTTCATTGTGCAATACCTTTGGAACTATCCAACTACACTAACTAGGGGTTGTAGGTTGGGTTGTAAGGTGACAGCCTCACAACACTCTCACCTACAACACTCCTAGAGTATGAGGAAAGGAACTGTCAGGATCGCAAGAATGGAACCAAAATTGTTCACCTCGGGTTCACTAAAAATGTAAGAGAAGGGGATTGTCGCATGCAAGACCCCAAGTGATGGAGGGTCAAGATGCGAGAGGCTTCCCTAACTTACCTCAGCTAAGTGTAATGTTTGGAAATGTGAGGCGAGAGTAATGAAGACCTTGAAGCCTCTCAGTTACTATGTAGACCCGAAGCACAAGAAAGGGCTATGCTAGCTAGTTTTTAGGTCTAACACTACACCTTAGGAAGCTCTCAGTCCAAGGACAAAAGTGTGGTCTCTAGATGTCAGCGTGGCTCTTTGGTGTCTCAAAAGTGTGTTGGTATCCATATGGCCAGACAACAATGAAGACAAGGTCAAACCAATAAAACTAGCTAATGGCCCAACTGATTAACTAAAGGGCTAGAATGATGTGATTAATTAAATGAAATACTCTCTAATATTATAAATAAAATATGCAAGAGTGAAGAGAGCAAGG
>VDFB02010390.1:0-69384 GCA_007258455.2 Sequoia sempervirens
TGCCATGATGTCAGCAAGATTTGAAAAAGCGGCCAATGAGGTTGAAGATTTCCTAAGATCAATTGCAAATGGAGAAGATATCTTGGAAAAGCACAACTTTGCTATTGATGGAATAGATGCATCGGATCGGGACACAGTTTCCTGCTTTTTAGTGGATGTGATTGAGATTTGAAATGGCTTTCATCTAGAAGCTTTCTTTCCACTTTCTTTCTATTCTTGGAGCAATTCTTATCCATTCTTCAAAGAAGAGAAAAAAGATAAATGTAATAGTTGGCGTTTCTCGCTTTTCCTGCTTTCTTAGGTGTTGGATGTTATCTTCTTTCTAAATTTAGAAATAAAGTTTGCTTGTTGAGCAAGCCCTAGATTGTGAAAGCAAGGAGATTTTAGAGTTCCCTACTCCTCTGCTTGCCTATAAATAAGAGTCTTTGCTCATTAGTTTTCTTTAACCATGCTAGTGATAACAAAACGCTGAGCCTAAGTGCCTTTTATTTGTTATTCAGTGTTGTTCAATTGTTTTATGATAGCAAATTGTTGAGTCTCTTTTA
The DNA here is from genome assembly GCA_007258455.2 of Sequoia sempervirens. Lineage (NCBI taxonomy): Eukaryota > Viridiplantae > Streptophyta > Pinopsida > Cupressales > Cupressaceae > Sequoia > Sequoia sempervirens. Next base: position 546 of record VDFB02010390.1, read on the forward strand.
GCCAACAAGTAGTTATTGTAATTGTTGTTCCTATTGTATAAGAACAAGTTTTGCAAGCCTCTTTAGCTGCAAGCTCTTGTTCCAGGCATGTGTTTAGTAATTTTTGTTCCAGAAGTTTGAGAAATAAAATCATGAACCTCCTTTGCCTTGGTATGTCTCAGATTTCCGTTTATTGTGTTATGTGTTATGCTTTTGTGATATTAATTTCAGCCTACATTGAAGTGTGTAGATGTATGTTGAGAAAGAGTTCTCTTAAGCCTATGTCAGAGAATCAACTTTGTTCATTTCTAATTATCTTCCTCTGTGTATTACTTGAGATATTAGAAACGTCTTTAGCTTAAGTTAGTCGTAGTTGGAATTCTTAAATCAGAAAATCTCAACTGCGGCATTTGTGTTTTATAAACCTTGTGCTCTAGCTGAAACAAAAAGATAGGCGAATTAGATTTAATTTACTTTCTTTTACCCTATTAGCAAGAGGGACCTTCCCCTTGAAATTTGAAGAGCAGTTTTATTATGCATAATTGTCTGTTTCAAATCCGCATTCCAGAGGTGCGAATGTAAACGCCAACAAGTAGAGAGTTGGATTGTTGTGCTTATGTTCCACTTCACATCAAAGGTGTTCCTATTGATATAATAATGTCATAGAAGACATGGATTGAAGTATAATAAGCATCCCTTCACCATTATATCAAGGAGAGTTACAACAAGGGAGAGTGATAGGAATAGGAAGAATGATGTAATTGATGTCAAGAGGAAGAATTATGAAAGAAATCGTTGTCAATTTGAAGATAGACTAGTTAAAGTATTTTTCTTGTTGTACTTCATTTTTGTACTTTCTTTACATTGTGTTAAAGCATAAAATCTATCAATCAATTTCTTAGCTTGTTTCCTAGTGTTTTTATTTGTTCTTCACATTCTTTGTCTGTACGAACGCCAACGCCCCACTAAGATGCCAACGTGCCGCGCTAGAGTTCGTGTCCTACACTGTTGTCCTCAGGAAGTGAATTGTTTGTGTCACAAATTAAACTCTAGGAATTAGCTCGTTTTCCCCCTGAAACATTCAAATTGGTAGAAGGACAATAGCAACCAAGTTGCTCTTCCTTTTCGACCGTAACTACTTAACCTTTCCAAATCATTTAGCAAGCTTGAGGTAGATCAGGGAAACCTATTGCTTAGGACTCCCATAACCTGGGGTCTCAATGCAGCCAGTCCCCCTCAATAAAAAAGAAAATGAGAGCACCTTGAAGGTTTTTAGGCATTGAATGATTTGTTTATTTCACCTTGGCCTTGTAGATTATCTATGCAATTTAAAGGCCACATTCATCTATAACACTCTACACTATTATAGGGTGATTTCATCGCAAGCAAACTCAACTACTTGAACATAACTCATCATTATTTCTTGGAATGTGTTAAATTCATTTTAGCATAAATTTGTATTTATATCATAGTTTATTAGATTGTTCAAAGAGTTCTTGTGTTGATGTTTATAAAACTTACAAATGTTACCATTGAAAATTTCTCATGAATCATTAAAGTCTGTCTTTCTTATGAATAGAGTGACTTGGGTCTTTCACAATATCTCTAGTTGGTTTGCCTTGAAAGCATTGGAGAGAACAAATTAATGTTACTTTCTTATATTGCATATATATATATATATACTTCATAATTTGTTATGTAAGATGCTTTATGCATTTTGTTTTATACCATTATTATTGTCGACGGAAGTTGACTGTAATTTTTTTACCAAACCATAATATTACTATATAATGAGCTTATTTACTTATAGACAGGAATTAAAATTTACCTCCAACCATAATAGCCAAGAACCATTTACACTATTATCTAATAACCATAGGCTTACCGTATATTTCTTTTGACAAGAAGTGTGTTTATTCCACAAGTTAACCATTTGACCCAACCTAACTCAAAATGATTGTATGCCACATTGACTACCCCATACCCCACATACATCATATAAACATAAAATTTAGAATATCCATCTCAAGTTAGGCATGACTTTTTAGACCTTCGAAAAGTTTGTTCCCAACATAATTGCAAATTAAAATAGGTCCAAAGAAAATGAATTCCACAAATACCAACGAAACGTACTAACATTAAAAAAACATATTTCAATTAAATAGAGACATGCCAGGATAATTTAAAAAAATTCAGAGTTAAGTTCCCACTTTAACTACCAAGTGCCATGCAATATCCGACATCCAAAAATCATGACAGATGTGTGTCCTTACAGATGTCAATTCCTTAATGAAGACAGATTTGCCTCTGGACTTGGATATTATTACCCTTTTGGTAAATTTTATTGGACTTATACACATTAATAGGTGAGTCAACATGGATAAACCTGGAAGCATACAATAACTCAAAGGGAGCATATCGACAGAATGCATTTTCTTAATCTATATAATAATTAATAAAAGCAACCAACTCAAACCAGCAGCGTCTTTAAGGACTTTATTGCCCTTCTATACCTCACTTTTAAAATCAGAATGTCACACCAAAAGAAGAGAACCACATATAAAAGACCCTGATTTTGTTGTTTGAGCTATTTTATAAAAGGAAATATTGCTCATGATTTGCAAATCACAAGTTTCATTCCAAAATACCATTCACCAAAGGAAGATCTTATTTTCAATCAGGAATCGCAGAACCAAACCACTACTAAACATCGTGGATGTTGGTTCCATGTCTCTCTGAATCACTAGTCTTATTGTGGGGCATAGTTGACATTTTAGCTTCAAACAGAACAACTAACATAAAAGACATGACAACATAATTATTATCCCATCATTGCCACACCATTTATCAAAGCACTTTTGAAATCCCTCCAGTTTCTGATGGAAGTCTGCAAAATGAAGAAAAATATTGTCAAATCTACGTAAATTGTTGAAAAATGTAATTTACGTAACTTTCAATAAGGAGATATGTTTCAATTTAAAAGTCCACAAAACAAAGCATAATTTTCGAGGACTTTACTGCTAAATAAAACAAAACAAATTAGAACATTTATATAGGCCATAATGATTATGTATCCAATGGTGTCTCCAGAGTTGGTGAAAACTGTGCAAACTTGTGATAAATCTATTTTCAAGTATCAATGACAGTTCTGATCAACATCTAATCAACAGATTGTGTAAACCATATGGGCCACCTGATCTACTAGCTTAAGGAAATCCATAACACAGTATTTATATTAATATAGAACATCCATCTTTAATGTAAATTGAGCAGAGAAATGACAAGATTATGAGCAAATTGCCACCAAATATGGCTTTTGTGTAAAGGTTGTGGTTGAAACCCTTTTGCAAGAAGACTCATATATATACACGTGGAATAATCATTAAATGCTGATGTTGCAAATGGACACAGAAAATTTAAATCTGAAATTGTCAAATTTGAACCTATGATGTGAAGGAAAAGAAGACGATTCTAGAATTCAATAAAGAGTTAGTGTAGATTTTTTACGAACCAGTTGATCTTGTTAATCTCTTGGCATCTTATGACCTCAAAATTCCTTTACTTCTAGAGAGGCTACCACTGCATATTAAACATAGTGCCCATGGGGAAGTCATGATAATTTGTTATTAACACTAATATTTTTTTGCCAAGGTATCTACAGGAATTTCCTACCATGGTATTATAAAGACAGAAGATAAAGATCGCTTTTACATAACAATTGAGCCAAACACCAATTTGGTGTATGAGACCCCCCTTGTAAAAGCCCACAAGAGAACTTGCTTACATTTACCTTTATATAGATGCTCCAAATCTTGTACACCTAGATTTTGATGTCATGACCAAGCTAGAGAAAACCTCAACTTGCCAATCCACCAACACTTGGGATACATTCTTATTCCGACATGCTAGAAGTAATCAGTGGTGAGTTAAGCCCACATCTATAAGGCAATCAAGGACAGTTGTATTCTATATCCATGTCCTCGTTAATTGTTTTGTTAGAATACATGAATGTCATTATTTTGTCCAAGAATTACGCTATAATTTCTGTTAAATGCATTTTCAGTAAGGCAAATAATGCAACATCACAAATAATTGAAATAAACAGTAAACCAAATTTCCATCCTGTTGCCATCAAAGCACTGCAACCTACTTGTGATCAGATGGATTCGGTAATGCTTCATAAACGATAGTTGCAACCACATCCCTCTTTATCTGCATACATGTTATTTTTATAGCCAACAAAATCAGAACCAACATGCAGAAAAGTACACAATCAAATTGCACTAATAAAAATTTGCACTATTTAAGAATTTGGTTAAATTTCCAAATATACCTGAGTAGATTCACCACGTAATCCAATGTAATAAATTTGAGTTGTTTCAGCTCCAAAGTTTTCAGGAAAATGCAATGTGAGATTTGCTACACCCTGAAATCGAGAATACCTAACGAAAAAAGACTAGTGTCAGTCAAATTGAGGAACATTTGTTTCTGATACAAATACAAAGCATAACACCGCACAGCATAGATGAAGCATGTTTTTAGCAAAAATAAACTCTGATTCACTTTAGTAGTGCAATACATTGATGGATACTTCCAAAAAGATGTTAAGAGGATCCAATGGATTTTTCAAGTTATTTTACAAATTAAAAATTTCTCAAGAACTAATAGAATAGATAGTACAATTTTTATAGAAGGATCCTTGAACCACTTTTGCCTTTGTTAGACAGTTTAAGATCCAAAATCTATGGAGCTCCTTTGTGCTTTTGCCTTTTTTATTTTTTGTTGTAAGTTTTACCGCTTAAGCAGCACTAGTTCACTGATACATGTCGGTCACACTTTGGCACTTTTTGCCAATTTGTACACTAAGCACTTTTGTGCTGAAACTTGACTTTTTTTCATTTTGTTTCATTTTCTGTTTGTCTAGCACACTAGCAAGTGTTTTTGTACCATTTGAATTCTAACCAACTTTTCCAAACTTTGTTTAAATTGTACTCAAATCGAAAAACCTATTTTAGGTGAATTTTTATTGAAACCAAAAAAAGTTGAATCTTTACTCTCTGGCCCACTAGCAGAGTTTTGTAACACTTTGTACAAAACACCACACAAGCATGTTTATGTGTCTTTGTGGAAGTTTTTTCCATTTCTTTTTCTGATCTTAACCTTCATCAATTTCATCTATTTCTCCCATTTCCAATCTGTTGCATTTTGACATTACTAGATCTTGTATCATCCAAAGTTATTTTCTTTATGTTTTCTACGTTTTATTATTTATAAGCATTTTGGAGTCCTCCATTCAAATTAGCCTTGCTGCAGAACCACACTTTCCATCCATTCTAGTTGTGTGATCTCTGGTAAAATTGGCATCAGAGCTATCACAATTCTGAATTCTGTTTAATATTTCTCTTCTTCTGCCAAAGTAAGAAGTTAAAACCTGAAATTTCCTTTGACCATTCGAGCAGCTGATTTGTGGGGAGTATCTCTTGAGATTTGGTTGAGATTATTTTATCGAGTTATCTTTGTTGCTGTCTTTTACCTTATTATCCCTTAATCCTCTTAAGGAATCCCTCAAAGACTCAAATTTCAGTTTTACAGTCTAAAATGACATAATTCAAAAGAGCATCTACTAAAGGAGCATATGAGATGGTGAATGAAGCATCGTTGGAAGGATACTATGAGGTTCCTGCTGTTAAATCTACAGAGAATTAAATCATTGGTGAAGGACACCAGAAATCGAGATAACTAAAGAACCTCTTACAGCTGCCATTACTACCTATAAACCCCCTACTATAAAACCATAAGATATTTCTAGTAAGTCTGTTTTGAAACCCAACCTATTGAAAATATTGTTTATAAATCTACTTTCAAACAATTCGTTAAGCCTAAGACTAAGATTGTAGAATTAAATTTAGAAGATTGTCCTAGAAAAAGATTAGACCAAATTGTTGCCTATTTTCCTCGAGTCAAAAATAAGTTATTCAAAAGCCATCCGGATGTGAACTACATACATTTTGGTGAAATCCTTGTTTACGTTACTTCTTATGTCCCAAAAAATATTCAACCTGTCTCATACTTATCAATATGTGACAGAAGGCAAGTCAAGTTTGAGCATGCTTGCCAGTTGTCATCCTTATCTAGATTAAATGAAAACTCTATTTGCCATGCTTATTATCCCCACTTGACTGTATGTGAAAAAGGGAAGGAAGTGAAAAATGGTCCACTAGACTACTCAGGGTTTTTCTCATCTATTTAAGACTTGAACATGTTTGGTCCTTTCAAGTATGCTATTGTTCAAATATAGGTCCTATATAGTATGACCAATACTCACCACCCAAAAATTCTAGGAAATTTGCCAAAGAGGCTTAACAGGGAAGTAAAATTATAAAAAATAACTTATTAGCATCACAGAAGTGTTGAATGAATAGAAGTTAGATCGTATCAAACACATTGTTCCTAGGTTGAAAGCTTAATCTAAACTTGTACAAAGAATAGAGAGAAATTCTATTCAGATTTTTCCTAGAAGTCTATCACATAATGATACCAGTCTAGCATCCCCTTCTCCTTTCCATTCTACAAGATCTTTAAGAAGACCTGATTCTGCAACAAGCTCCAATTAGACTGGTCAATTGTATGTTGAAATAATAGCTTGTTCGAAAGCACTTGTTTTAGGCTTTTAGCCATAGCAGCAAGGCAGTGAACTGTTTGATAAAATGCTTTCATAGACATGTATGAAAAATGTGGTAGCATAGACAAGGCAGTAAACTGTTTGAAAAAAAGCCTCAAAGAAATGTGATCTCATGGTTGATGGAATGCCATGACGAATGCCTTAACAAGTGGGAATTACTGAAGTAGCAATTAGGAATGAGATAAATGAATTTTCTAAGAAGTTGGACACAATGATTCAAGGGATCAAGTATAAGGGCAAAGATTCGCCTAGTATAGTGGAAGATAATGTTTTTGTTGGACATGAATTCATTGGGCTTGACTCAAATTTCAAGAAGGATAATTCTTTTAATAATCCTATGCCTTGGCAATTCATACCCAAGTTGGATAAGAGACAGTTTGATGGCAAGGGTCCAACCAATTGGCTTTGCCAAATGGAGCAGTTCTTTGATCTTCATCATGTTCCTAGTCAACAGAAGGTGGCTATGGAATCATTATACTTGGAACCAGATCAATTTATTTGGTATTGTTGGTTATGTGATGAGAAGAGAAAGAAGGATTGTGTGGTCACATGGTCAATCTTTCAAGAGGAACTTGCTACCCATTATGGAGATAACTTTATGGATAGCTAATTTTGACAACTCACCAAATTTAAGCAAACAAGTATGGTCAAGGACTATATTCAGCAATTTCAAACCCTTTGTCTAAGAATGGAGAATGTGACATAAGAAAATTTGAAGGAATTATTTCTAAGCAGTTTAAAGGATCACATCAAATATGAGGCACGGTTGTTCCAACCACAATCCTTGTCACAAGAAATACTAATGGCAAGACAAGTTGAGAAGTTTTTGGTTAGTAGGTGACAAAAGGAGATCTCCTACACATTGATTACCTCAACCTACTAGGTTGACTCCACAACAAATTGGGGAGTAGAGAGAAAAAGGGTTATGTTTCAATTATGACAGAAAATACACTCAAGGACAAAAATACAATGAAAAGAAATTGTTCGATATTGAAGGTCTGAGTGAGGAAGAAGAGGAGCCAATATTAGAGGGCGATAAGGAGTCAGATGAGGAAGCACATGATTCCCAACCAATCATTTCTTGTCATGCACTCTCAAGTTTTAGTGCCCCACAAACTCTCAAGGTAGTGGGTTTCTTAAAGAAGCAAAAAGTAACAGTGTTGATTGACTTAGGTAGTACTCATAATTTCATCAACAAAAGTTGGCTACTCGTCTAAATTGTTTTATATATCCAACTCCAAAGTTTCAGGTCTTGATTGCAAATGGTGATAGTTTTAGTTGTTTTGGAAAATGCCATAGCATTAAATTATCCATGGGAGATTATCACCTTGATAGCCCAATGTATGCTATCTCCATGGATGCAGCAGATATTGTTTTGGGAGTACAATGGCTTACTACTTTGGGAACAATTGAGATGAACTTTCAAGAACTATTTATAAGATTTCAATCAGAAGGAAAGACAATAGAGCTAAGAGGGTTGAAGGCAAAGTCCCCACAAATGGTAAGCTCTCATCAAATGCAAAAGTTTCTTAAGAAAGGAGTTGATGGATTTGTGGCCCAATAATGTTCATTAGAAGTCTATCAAACTAATGCTCCCACCCATCCAATTACAAGCAATCATTGATCAGCACTTTGTGGTTTTCGAAGATATGCCTAAAGGACTTCCTCCTAAGAGGGATCATGATCATGCCATACAACTAGTTCCAAGGAGCCAACCACCCAACATCAAGCCCTACACGTACCCATATATACAAAAAAGTGAGATTGAAATGATTGTGGAGAAGATGTTAGAGGCAAGAATTATTAGGCATAGCCAAAGTGCTTACTCCTCACCCGTGGTGAGGGTGCGTAAGAATGATGAAACTTGGCACATGTGCCTAGACTATAGAGTGTTCAACATGTACACCATCAAAGATAAGTTTCCTATTCTAGTCATTGATGATTTGCTAGATGAATTGAATGAAGCTATGTATTTTACAAAATTAGATCTTAGATCAAGTTATCACCAAATTTGAATTAAGGAAGAAGATATTTCTAAGACAGCATTTAGGACTCATGAGGGTCATTATAAGTTTTTGGTGATGCCATTTGGTCTTACCAATGCATCATCTACATTCCAAATTTTGATGAATTCCATCTTTAAGAAATTCTTAAGGAAGATTGTATTAGTGTTCTTTGATGATATATTGATTTATAGCAATACATGGGAAGAACACTTGCAAAATGTAGATCAAGCATTGCAAGTTCTTGAAGATCATCAACTCTATGCTAAGCCATCCAAGTGTGCTTTTGGTCTCAAGGAGGTGGAGTACTTGGGACACATAGTTTTACATATAAGGAGTAAAGGTGGATCCTAACAAAATTAAAGCTATCATGGAATGGCCTATTCCTAAAACCATTAAGAAATTGAGGGGTTTCTTAGGATTGATTGGATACTATAGAAGATCTGTGAAGAATTATGGCGTATAGCAGCACCCCTCACAAATTTATTGAAGAAAGATTATTTTCATTGGAAAGAGTTTACTAATGTAGCATTTGAGAGATTGAAGGAGGCTATGTGTACAACTCCAATACTTCCCACTCCAGACTTCACCAAGGATTTAATTGTGGAATGTGATGCCTCAAGAGATGGTATAGTAGTTCTCGTGCAAGAGAGTTGGCCAATTACTTTTGAGAGTCGTCAATTAAAGGGTAAGAATCAACTCGAACCTATTTATGAGAAGGAGATGCTAGCTATTCTTCATGCGATAAAACAATGGAGGCCTTATTTAATGGGTAGACACTTCAAGGTTAAGAGAGATCATGATAGCCTAAAATATTTTTTGGAACAAAGATTATCTTCTAAAGAGCAACAAAAATGGGTCACTAAGATGTTGGGATATGACTTTGAGATTGTATATAAGAAAGGGAAGGAAAATGTTGTGGCAAATGCACTTTCTAGGAAGGATGAGAAAGATGAAGCTTTATTGTGTGTCATTTCAATATTACATGCAGATTGAGTGGTAGAAGCCAAAGCAGAGTAGAAGAATGATGCTGCTACAAGTAATCTCATTCACCAATTAAAGAGTGATCCTAGTAGTTAAGATAAGTTTCGTTGGAAGGGAGATACTCTGTGGTATAAAGAGTGATTGTATCTCTGCAAGAATTCCACTCTTAAACACAAGATTCTCACAAAACTTCATGACCCTCCAATTGGTGGTCACTCAAGATTTTTGAAGATATATCATCGAGCCAAGCAAGATTTTTTTTTGGGGAAGGGCTAAAAAGTAATGTTCAAAAATTTGTGGTTGAATGTTTGGTTTGTCAAATAAATAAAGGGGAGACACTTAAGACATCGGATATCTTGCAGCCCTTAGTTATTCCTAGCCAACATTGGGAAGAGGTATCCATGGACTTCATCACAGGGCTTCCAAAATCTAATGGCAGTAGTAGATCACCTCACTAAATATGCACATTTCATTGCATTATCACATCTTTTACAAATACAGTGGAAAAATCTTTTTTGGAGAATATACAAAAGTTACATGGTACACCTAAGGTTATTGTCAATGACCGTGATCCTATCTTTACTAGTCATTTTTTGACAGATTTATTCTCATATTTGGGTACTCAATTGGCTCATAGTTCTTCATACCACCCTCAATCTGATGGGCAAACTGAGGTTTTTAATAAGTGTTTGGAAGGATATCTATGTTGTTTCACTTCAAATAAACGGTCTCAAAGGGGAGATTGGCTACCACTAGCAGAATGGTGGCATAAGACCTTTCATAGTTCATCAAAAATGTCTCCATTTATAGCACTATATGGATATTAGCCTCCTTCCATCACATCATCATTGAAGTTGTCGCCAAGAGTTCAGGCAGTGGAGGACCACTTTCTTCATCAACAATAGGTACTCTCAAGACTCAAGGAGAATCTAGCCATGGCACAAAATCGAATGAAGCAGCAGGCGAACCAACACCGTAGTGAAAGAAGTTTTGAAGTTGGGGATTGGATCTTCTTGAGACTGCAACCTTACAAGCAAATGTCATTAAAGCAACAAAAAAAGAACAAGTTGTCTGCAAAATATTATGGCCCATACCAAATCATGCACAAGATAGGTAGTGTCACCTACAAGCCGGAATTGCCACCAACAACAAAGATACATCCATTTTTTCATGTTTCTTGTTTGAAGAAGGTAATTGGGAAAAATACCCCTACTCGAACAATATTACCAGAGCTCAATGAAAGAAGAATCATATTGGAACTAGAGTTCATTTGTCAAACGCACACAAAGAAGCTAAGGACTAGAACACTCACTAAGTATCTCATCCAATGGAAGAATTTACCAATTGAAGATGCCACATGGGAGGAAGAGGAGTTCATTCAGAAAAATCCACACTTGATTAGCATTGAGGACAATGCTTCTCTCAAGAGGGACATGCTACGCCCTTAACATTAGTGTGCATAGGGTTATGAATAGTCGGCTTGTGGCTATCTTAACTCTTAATTAAATCATACTATCATTATTATATTGTTATTTAGTTAATGAGGTTGACCTAAGGCTTATATAGGGATATCTAAGTCGGCTTGGGCGATATCCTACGCATCAATAAGGTATATATGGGAGGTAGTGAGTCTTATTTCATCATCATATTGTGAGTTGTGTCTCTTGGAGATATTTGGAGGTTTTCCCCCTTGAAGTGGCTTGTTATTCTCAAATAATATCAAATATTTGCAACATATTTCCTATCATATTCTTCTATTGTGCAAGTTATTTCATTATAGAAATAGTTCATTTGCATTTCATGATTCAGTGTTATATCCAAAAAAATATCTTCAACAAGCCTTAGTAAATTTTATCTTGGAGAATCATGTCCTATATATCCACATCAACTTAATAGAGGTAATAGCAATAGGATAGTCCTTGATCTAATGACAAAATTTGGGTTCAAAGCATACATCTAGATACTACTACAATTTTTCCATATTGTACATCATCAATTGTGATTCACTCTTGTTAAGGATATCTCTAGGAAAACCCTCCTAGGTCTAGCTAACCCAAAGTGAAGTGGAGTTTATCCACTCTCAACAATTGGCCTATCATCCCTCACTCTTTGTTGATTAGTGATCCATCCTCCCTTCAAGAAGACATTTCCCTAGCCTTGAAGTGGATTTACCCCTCTAGAAGTATGAGAAACAATTTTGGGAACAACTTCCTCATTTACCACCAACACTTCCACATGCAATTGAGTCCTATTTTTTCATTGAGTCCCATTGGAGAGGTTATAGGGCCAATCTTTTTCGGGACTGCTATTGCCATCTCTAGATAGAAGGTGAACACATGCCTCTATCCATGTATATAGGTGGGCAGTAATGTCGTAAACATTTGTGTAGAGTTCCTATGCTATAATAAGAATCTCAAGTTTGAGTTATCTACCTTGGAGATGAGTGATACATTTGTATCTTGTATTTGAAATCCTTGGCCAAGGCAATTTGTCATTGTGATGACATGTATGTCAACTGTTGAGTCACTCATACTGGTTACCTCTACCTTCTCCCTATGTAGTTCTCATTCATGACCTCATTGACAAAGAGTAGGGTCCCACCTAGTATGGGTGGTGCACAGAGGAGCCCGTCAAGTCTCTATGGTTGGCAGAAAATGGCCCTAATGGTGTTCTCTCTACCACCATTGACGATTCATGTATTATTAGCAGCAGTCATATTCTTGGTAAAAGGTAACAATAAAAATTTGAGAACACTGATTTAGTGTACGTAAATTAAGTTATGAAATTGAATACATGAATTAAAAAGATTATATGATTGTAATCTGTATTTGGGAATGTGCTTGCAGGGTATACACAGGGATCTGTTTTCTGCTACTTGCATCTTGATAGACTTTCTTAGGATGATCATAATGAAAGATTGATATCAAATATGCTACTGCTAATAATTTGTGCTTCTGTAATGAAATAGACATATATGGCCTTGAGACTTTTCTCTGTAGCCACATAATATAGCATATTTTTCCTTGCCATATAAAAACACCTAAGTCAGAATTCTTATTATAGCTATTTAACGTAAGTTTGAAGAATATGCTTTTCAATCATGTGATCTGTTAGTTCATGAGTTGCAAAGGTGCAAATTCTCCAGCCATAGAGAACATTATAATTCATTGTTAGACTGCATATTTACAAGTAAATGACTTAATAGTTAATTTTGGTTGACTCATCTTCTATATTGCTTCAAGATTTATTAATCTTCCAAACATTTAGTATCTTTATACCTAAGTTCTATCAATTGGTTTTAGCAACGTGATCAATTATAATTTATATCCTTTCTATCAAGAGGAAATTTAGAATATACTTGGTGGTCAAACACAGCATCCCATTTCATTTTTCCAGAATGAAGTAGTATCCCTATCCTAGAGATAAAATAGGATAAAACTGTTTGATGCAACTCATTAATTTAATGAAAAATATAACAGTACCCCATCATATCTCTTCTACAATAAAATAAATTTCAGAAACATAAAACTTCAAAGGATAATGAATCTTAAAGTGGGTGAGAGACATGGGATTAGTGTAAGTTAATGTTAACATGTCCCCCCATCAGCTATGAATGAAAGCCACTAGAGTAATAATTCAACCATCCTTAAGGGATGAAGTGATGAACAATATCGACAATCAACTATCACACTGGGTGACCGATGTATTCTGTGTGAAACATTTTTGGTTATTCAGTGCATATCAATTCACGTGTGCATTTATGGGTTTATTGTTTGGTGTTAATGCAATAAACATTTAAATATATAACCAGGTAACTTTACAAAGGATAGACTGATCGCTCAATTATTAGAGGAAAATTTAATTGGATCTATTCCTGAATCATGTCCCCTTTCTCTTACCTGTGGAGTCCCCTTGTTCGAGTGATTAAAAGTGGACTAAAAAATCTAAAAACACTTCTAATTCTAAAATAATTAAGAATTACATGATTCTGAATCAGTGCGCTCTGGCAGAGAGTAAATTGACAGAAATAAATCATAGTTTATGGAACTTATAAAAAAAACTCTTACTTGGTCTGATACTCAAGTTCTCCATTCACATTCTCTGCTAACTCCCATTCCTGTAATCAAATCAGAAAGAATGTTCAGGACCTAAAATTCATCTCGAAACAAATGCATATCAACGACTATTTAAAAATGCCTCGAGAAATTTGGAAACCTGAACAGGAGTTATTTCTTGAGCATCTGAAAAATCAATACCTTCCCGGTTTATGAATCTGCAGCACTAGCATTAAAACAAGTTTGAGCATAGATGTGCTAAAGAAAATGAAATAGATGATATACTCGTTCTAAAAAATAAAAACATAGGTAAAACTAGACACCACAATAACCTTAAAACAATTATCCAAGAATGAAGCTGAAAAAAAAACTCAACAAGTTGCATGAACGGATCAAGTTGCAGATATTATAGCATATATCTTCGTATATGGAATTATTTCAAAAATTGGAGATAAAACATGAGTTTGGACTTTTGGAACTCCGTATCTGGCTCCAAAGCTGTGCAGTATCTTTGAACTGTATTAATGAGCTTTTCATAGTTTTTGTTCCAATTATTTTAATAGTAGTTAAAATTTAAAAACAAAAAAATTAACAATTGGTTGTATTTACGATTATTATCCTTCATTAAATAACAATTCATTTGGGTATTTCTTCACTGTAGACTCGTAAAATTCCAGGTATCCAAATTATTAGTATCTCATTTATTTTGGACTTAAAAATTGACTAACAATCAAAACATTTTCTCTTCCATCTGACACAACTATCTCCAATTGAGACAAATGGCTCAAACAAAGGCTAGATACTAAATGCAGGAATGGATCATTTTTAAGTTCTTTCCACCCTTGAGGATAAAGATTTTAATTTCAGTGTTTCCAATGGATGCATTTTCCTATCCTCTGGGACAGTCCCAGACATTCCAGGGAAATGGAGATACAAGGGGATCAAAGGGGGCAGATTCCCCTGCATCCCAAGAATATTTCAGGGTTTTTCAATATTCCTGTGGAATTTCCTGTTTTAGGGAGGTACTTGAGGATGCCCAACATCCCCAATCTGCCAGTCCTGATTTCCCCCACATCAATGGTTATTTAAAACATAAAAACATATTTGGGGTATTTTCAAACAGCAATTTTCATGATCATAGAAAATAAGAACAATTTGATATTCATGTTTACAATGTCATATTTGTATTTCAGTGTTTCGTTCAATTTTCTATTCCAATTTTGAATGGCAAATGTTGAATGTTTGTTGCTCAATGTTCAATGTCATAATCCCGTCCCCCCATTGTTCTCAAAATCTGGAAAATTTTCTGCTAACCCAGAAATGCATCCCCACATTCCCATCCCAGAAATGCAGAGAAGCATGGCTAAATTTTAAGGGCATGAGACAAACCAAGCCTTACACAATATTTGTTCCTTGCCAAGCACTCTTTTTGTTGATTATTACTGACGATCACAAGGGAGAAACATTGGACATGAATGAGAGTAATGAAGCTGGTCAGATGTTGAATGAAAGCAGAATACACTCTAAGAAATGCAACCACAACATCTGAAACAATTTTAGCTGGGAAAATTGCTTGCATTAACAAAGGAAAAGATTACAATTTATAAAGAAGGTAAATTACTGTAGACATTTAAGATGTCCAACTACCTCAACTACTAACTACTGTAGCAACAGTATATTATTGATCATTAACGATAGAGAATTATTACTCTAACACCCTCCCTTAATGGTCAATCATCTAACTAGCCTACAGAAAACAATCTATAGGTCTTTTGGTCACAAATTCTTCAGAACTCTGCTGCTGCTGAGACCATCCCTAGATCTACAGAATGTTAATGACCAAGAGAACCAAAAAACCGTCCAGAAAGAACAAAGAAGGCTGCCCCTTCTTTAGAATGCTCTGCAACAAGAGACAAGAGCCAGCCATTGACTCTGCCACTAAGATGAGTCTGCCACTAACTCTCCCAAAATCTGCAGAATTGTTGACCATAAATCATTACAAAACTTCCAACCTGACATTGGGTAACAGAGTTGTCCCTCCCTGAAACTAAAGACACTCCGAGAACAGCTGCCACGATTTTGAGGATAAATCGGCAAACCGTCAAAACTTTTGTAGATGAGCACAACGCCCTAAAACAAACTACAAGAAGACAGATGTGCAGATGTTCGCTCCAGCATCGCCAATTGCGACCAAAAAACTGACTGCAACAAACCACGATTTTTGAGGAAAAAATTGTCAAACCCAAGATTACAAATCATCGTTTTTTCGGAAAAAACAGTAAAAACCAAATACCAGAGAGCCCTCCCTAACGACAGAAACCCTGACTAGGGTCTACAGGAGAAAAAACTCTTAATTTTTTAGGAGAAAATTATAAACCCTCCCATAATTTTTTAAGGGAAAAAATTATGAAAACCCATACAATTTTTTTTAAGGGAAAAAATATTAAAATCCATAAAGATTTTATTAAGGGAAAAAAATATTAAAACCTAGAAGATCTGAAGAGTACCCAGAAAATGTTGCTGAAAACCCAAAAAATATTCTGAATACCCAGAAAATTTCATTAGCACCCACTTGCACAAATTTCAAGGCACGAACTTCGAGACACCCCGAAAAATTTAACGACAACCCAATTGATATCTCGAAAAACCCACAAGGAATCTACAATCGAAAAAAAAATTGCCTTGAAACAGAGGGTCAAAACCCTAGACGAACTAGCAGAAACCCTAGGCGGCCATTAAAACTCTAAAAAATGCAGAAAAACGGATTGAAACTCCACGAAATTGTGGCACAAGGAGGCTGAGAGTGACGGCACACCAAGACAAAGTGAGAGCAACGTTATGCAGCAACAAATCGCGTCCAAAAAATGCGGCTCCAAACACAGAGAAAACACGGGCCAAAATGGAGAAAACGCGGGCCTAAAAACCAACCAAAGTGTAGACAAAATGCGTTCAAAACAAATGAAAAAACGCGAACCCAAGGTCTAAGAAAAAACGCGACTTTAAGAGACTAAGGATTGCAGCTTTAAGACAAAAAATCGCGGCCTCAAAGAAAAAGTTCGCGCCCCGACAATGTGCTAAAACGCGAGACGAAAGTCTGCACAACAATTCCTTTGCAGACAAAACAAGAAGCAAACAGATGCCACCCACAAAATACCTAGAAAACACGAGAAAAAAACGCGTTTAGTGTGACGAAATCCACAGAGAAAAGGTTACAGAAAGAGCACGAAAGTGCAGAAGAGGGTCACGCGCCAACAAAGAACATAACCGTGCCCAAAAAAGGCTTTTTGAAAAACACACATAGGTTCAGAGATTGCGCGCGAAGCAAAAGCCGAGAACAGATGCGTGATTTGCACGATTCTCTGAAATCGCGCCCAGGAAATGGCTTGAATCTTCAAACATAAAAAATAAAAAAAATAAAAAAACGCATTTAACTAACTCACAAAAATGCACACAAAAATTTCAGACGAAAAAACCTTCGTTTTTTTTTAGGAGCCACCAAGAGACTTTTGTGATTTCAACAAAAACCAATGATTTAAAAAAAAAAACAAATTTCGAAAAATTCAAATAAAAGGAGGCTACAAATTTTTTATTAAAATATTCGCCAAATTTTGAAGAACCCCATTAGCTTTGATACCATGAAACAATTTTAGCTGGGAAAATTGCTTGCATTAACAAAGGAAAATATTACAATTTATAGAGAAGGTAGATTACTGTAGACATTTAAGATGTCTAACTACCTCAACTACTAACTACTGTAGCAACAGTATATTATTGACCATTAACAATAGAGAATTATTACTCTAACCATATTGGTGACTCGCAGAAAACTGGCGAGTTTTCAAAAACTCATGAAGTTTTTTTTAAAAACGAGTTTTTTGAATTTAACTCGCGAGGACAGTTTTTCCGAGTTTTTGTCGAGTTTTTCGAAAAAACTCAGCTTTGCAAAAAAAAAGTATTTTTTAAGTTTCCGAAGTTTTTCAAGTTTTGGCGAGTTTTTGGCGAGTTTAAAAACTTCCAATTTTTGGTTATTTTGGCAAGTTTTTCTTTGGGGCGAGTCTTCCAACTATGACTCTAACAACATCTACCTTCGGCTTGGTAAAATTTGAGGTCAAAAAAATTTACAATTCTAAATAAAATTATTTGTATTTGTCAGTGAACCCCGAGGACGCGTCCCCCCACCTAAGCCCTAGCGTTTCCAGAACGGGGACGTCCTGGAGACGTGGGGACAGTGTTCCCAAGTCTCCAGCGACACCACAGTTTTTTTGCCTTGCCGCCGGAGACGCGGAAACGTCTCGGCATCTCCGAGACGCTTGGGCGTCCCTCGAGCGTCTCGGGGACGCCCAGGCGTCTCCCGCAGCAGCCACTAAAAAGAGTCAGTTTAAAAAAAAATTTAAGACAATCTTTTATTATTTTATTGGTTCTATTCGAACCCTAAGGGCATGTGGGGCCCATCTACACTCTTACATGCCTTCAAAAGGCCCTCCACTCTTCATTTTTATTCACATTTGCATTTCTACTTGTTTGCTCCAGCAAGAAGAAGAAGAGTGAAGGCTGAGGAAAGAGTGATTGCAAGTGAAAGAGGAGTGTCAAGGAGAAAGAAGAAGAGGAGGAAGATTCTTCACCTTGTTGAAGAGATTTTTCAAGCAAAAGGTAGGGTTTTTAACTGATTTTTTATTTTATTTTCCGATTTTCTGTTTCAATGTTTTATAGTTTTTTCATTTCTTCATTTTCTAATTTTTCTTATTAGTTATTTCATTTCTTGTTGTTCCATTTTATAATTAATTTAGATTTTGTTTTGCAATTTAAAATTTGTTAAAAAATTTAAAACATAGTTTTATTTTTTTAATTTTAAAAATTTAAAGTAGGGCATAGGCTGAAACTGTGTTTATTGATTTTTTTTTTCATTTTGTGAAATGCAGTGTCAAAATGAGCTCCCACAGTCATGAAATGAGTGAGGATGAGATGGAAACTCATTTTCATAGTGCAAGCCAATCAGAATATGAACCTGAGCATGAGGATGACCCCAATGAAGGGGGTGCGCATGGGTCAAATCCGGAAGGGAAAACTAGTTCCATAGCTAGTGCACCAGTTTCTACTAATTGCCCCTCCCAACTTTTGGCAGAGTGGGCTAGGGGTTCTTATGATCCCAAATCTCCTCTCAAACAATTTGCAACAAGAATAACAGCCCCAACATCATCAAGTAGTGGTACGAGGAAATGGAAATGCAACATTTGTGGTGATGATTGGTTTGGGAGCATGACCAGAGTTAATGCACACTTCCTTTTTTGGCCAGGAAAAGGTGTGGGAGCATGTGAGTTTTTGAAGAAACCTAAAAATCTAAAATACAGAATTGAGTTCAACAAACTTTGGGGTGTTCCAAATGACATGGCGATTCCAATGCCTACTACCTTGTCTGGTAGGCAACATATTCAGACTATTCAACAGATTCAGGAGCAGCAAATGCAGAGGCAGCCACATATTTCTACTCCTACATTGCATCAGAGAGCAGGAACATTGCCAACGTCAGCCTCAAGACCTTCATCCACTTATAACATTATGGCTAAACCTGGATCACAATAGGGCAAGGCGAAACGCAAGATGCAAAGTCAGCCTAACCCCATAGCTGATTTATTTAATGTGCACCTAAAGGATTAGATAGATGATTCCATTGGCAGGTTCTTTTTTGCCAATGGAATCCCATTCCATGTAGCTCGATCTCCTTATTATAACGAGATGATTTCAATGGTGGTGAAGGGAGGACCATCATATGTGCCACTAGGTGAGCACAAATTGAGGACCACGATCTTGGATAACTATGCCAAAATCAATTCATTGATGGAGACGATGAGGGCATGTTGGGAGGAGTCTGGATGCAGCATAGTTATGGATGGGTGGACGGACATTAGGCATCATCCACTCATCAATGTCATAGTTACATGCTCAGAGGGCCCATTCTTTCTCAGGGTAGTTAATTGTTCAGGGCATTGAAAAGATGCTGATTTTTAGTTTGAGATCCTTCAGGCAGCTATTGAGGAGATTGGACAACAAAATGTGGTCCAAGTAGTGACAGATGCAACACATGTGTGCAGAGCTGCAAGGAGGCTTATTGAGGCAGTATACAAACACATTTGGTGGACTCCATGTTGTGTGCATGCCATGAACAATGCACTCAAGGACATGGGGAAGATTAAGTGGATTAAAGGAGTGGTCAGCAATGCTAGAGATGTGCAGATGTATATCTGCAACCACCACACTTCACATGCCATCTTCAGGAGCTTCGCGAAGGAGTTCTTGAAACCAATTGAGACTAGATATGCATCCTATTTCATTCTTTTGGAGAGAATGCTTGAGTTGCAAGAGCCACTGCAACTCATGGTTATGACACAAGAATGGAATCGTTGGGATGGGGCTAGGACAGAGCAGGGAAAGAGGGTGAAGGAGATGGTGAAGAGTGATGCATTTTGGCATGATGCAAAATATATTGTCGCCATCATTACACCAGTTGTACAGGTCATCAGATATGGGGATGGGGATGCACCTAACCTTGGGGAGGTGTATGAGTGCATTGATTCTATGCTTGGTCAGATGAGGGCAGTTGTGCGAGAGGACCCCACTTTAGCGTTCTACAATGTTTACATTCAGCCTATTATTCAGCGTAGATGGGACAGCCTAAACACTCCCTTGCACATGGCTGCTTATGCATTGAATCCGAAGTGGTACATGCCTAGGCCTGGGAGAGTTACACCGATTCAGGATGATGAGGTGAAGGAAGGGTTCTTCAAATGCATTGATAGGATGTATGATGTTGAAGCTGCTGGCACCATTCGCACTGAGTGGACGAAATTTGCTACTCTTAGGGGTTATAAGGCTGCAGCAAAGGCGGACATAAGAACTATGGCACAAGAGGATCCAATTTTGTGGTGGACTTGTCATGGACCGAAATCACTAACTACCACACTAGCCATTCGTTTGTTGTCCCAGGTTTCTAGTTCTTCAGCTTCTGAGAGGAACTGGTCTACTTATAGCTTCATCCACTCTCTTAAGAGGAACAGACTTACCTCTAGGAGAGCAAAGAAGCTAGTGGCTGTACATAGTGCCTTGCGTATCACTGACCGCAAGACACGTGTGTACAAGGAGAGCCCAGTAGCACGATGGGATGTAGAGCCAGAGGAGCCATCACAGATTGATGAGGATGAGGATGCTTCAGATATAGGGCTGGTTGGTGTTCCTTTGGCGGATCTTGACCTTGGGGATTCCAGTGGTTCCAATGATGAGGAGTTTGTTGACCTCCCGAGGGATGATTAGAGGCCTCTGCCTCCTTCACTACATTTTGTCATTTTGATTTTGTACTTGTTTTGATATCATGCTACTCATTGTAATCATCTTTATGATCAGCCATTTTTGATATCATATAATAGGAATTTTCCATTTGCCGATTCGACAATTGTTACATTGTAGTATTGAGTATTACTATTGTAATTTCTAATTAGTATAAGTAATAATGTAATTCGATATTGAAAACTTCAATGTTCAATGTTCAAGTATTTACTATTTAGTATTTCAATTTTGCTATTTTACTTCTTAATACTTAATAGTCTTATACATCTTTTCATAACTAGCATTTTAAGTACCATATGTATAGTATATAGTATATACACACCCCCCCCCACCGCCGTCCCGAAATTGAGGCCCCTTTGTCTCCCCGTCCCGGAAACCTGTTCCCCCATCCCCGACGCCGGTGGAACATAGGTATTTGTTACAACTTGTAAAGTTGACATCAATTTGAATTAATTGCATAATGCACATGTTTATTCTATATGCATTCAATTTGATTGTATCAAGGGGCATCCATGATAACCAACCGATTGGCTTTGACAAGATTGATCTAGATTCAAAATACATCACAAATGATGAGGAGCTACAGGACCTACCTATCTTGAACAAGGTATATGATGAACATGAATTCAACCAATTGAAAGCAAGCCTGAACCCTGCAGCTTCAACATCACAATTTACAGACACTTACAGGATCATAGTGGCTAGCACCATAGGCTCCCTCTCTATTTTGTTACTTTGCAGGTTGGCTTTGTATTTTGTATTTTGTGATTGATTTATAGGTTTGAACTTAGAATTTAGACACAAATATGACTGTAGTTAATGTATTGTGCATTGTAAGCAGCGACTTAAAAATTAATGAACATAATTCATATTTCATGTCATACACTCTTATTTTGTTTCACTTTCTGTCTCTGCAATTAATTAGGCATGAAATAAAAAATGATGCTTTTTCTATATTTTTATGAATTTTTCAGTAATTTTAATTTCCCAAGTTTTCCTTGATTAATTGAAACTCTTTTATCTCTTGATTTGTCAAGTCAATCCTAAGAAAGATTTTCTCTACTATGATCTGGAGCAAATTGGGAGCAAAGTCAAAGGAGATCTTATAATTGTAAAGGCACTAAGTGTCTTTCTTAGCCATTTCATATAGCTGCCTATTATTAAAAAAAAATGTCAGACCCAGAAATTTTGCTATTCTAAGAATATAAACAAAATCTTACGCTCGCAATCTTGAAGGGCTTGTTCCTCCAGTACCGCCAACAACAGAGATACTTTTTATCTTCACATCAGATGTAAATCTGTAGTATACCAAAAAAAACTTTTCAGAGTAAGTATAAGCATTTATCATATTCCGCACACAACATATATCTGAATATAGGATATAGCTCAAACAAAAAAAGCCTAGAAAAGAAAATAAATCTTTCTATTTGCATGCATAAAGAAACTATAAGGTATTTTAGGCACCTAAATTGTTTCAAACTAAATCAACCAAAAAAGAATGCAAGGCACCAACAAATCTGAAAGTGTGATAAGTAATTCAAACAAACAATTTAAAAATGTTAATGTTATAACAGCTTCAGGTTCGTCCTTCCAGCCACGAGTGAAGACAATAAATAAATGTAGCCTATCGGCTATTTATTTATATGTGGCATTTAATAAGAACGGGCGCTTCTCTTGGCAACAATATAATTTCTCTTGGGGCTGACTTCTCTTACAAATTATATTTATTATTTGTAATTATATTATTTTGTATCTTGGCCGACCTTGTACATGAAGAGGTGCAACCTCTCTCACATTTGTATATATACAAGGTCACTTTCTTCTATCTCATTTCATTCAAGTTCGATTTATTTCAGTCAAGGGCGAATATCCTAAAGAGCAGGTTGCGAATCTATTCAAGGGCAGAATTAAAATGCAGATTATTATCAGTCAGTACATCTGTGTTAGGTGCTGAAGATTGGCCTTGAAATTGGCTTCATTGTAAAGAGATTTGTTGTTGCCATTTATATATATAAGAGAGATCTTTGTTGCTGGGTTTTTCTCCCTCAAGTGGAGGGTTTTCCTAGGGTATCTGCTGTGTTATTGTGTCTGATTCTGAGTTAATTTTCTGTGCATATAATCTGATTATAAAAATTTACATGGTATTAGAGCGGGTTTGAGAGGATCGTGATCAGATTATTTCTAATCAGCAATACCCTAGTTGTTCATCTATCTACATTAGTCAAGATGGTGAACGGTTTGAAGATCGAGGATAGACTCGAGGGTGCATCCAACTTCACATCATGGAGGTTTAGGATCATGCTTACCTTGTGTGAAAATGACTTGGGTGAGTTCGTAGAGTCCAGCGTTCCTGAACCTGAGGAGGAAGAAGCGAAGTTACAATGGGTGAAGAAAGATGTTAAAGCAATGAAGATATTGGTTGATTCCGTCAAGGATCATATTGTGCCTATCGTCTCTAAGTTGAAGACAGCGAGAGATATGTTCAAAACATTGGAAGAGATGTACGAAATCAACAATACCAGCCGGGCACTTGCACTGAAGCAACAACTTCATCATGTGAAGATGGCGAAAGGTGAATCAGTGATTGCATACTTTATGAGGATTGCAGATTTGAGAGATCAGCTCTCTACAATTGGGCATATGGTTGATGACAAGGATCTGACTATGCTCGCTCTCAATGGGCTGCCTTTGTCTTGGGAATCATACATTCAGGGAATCAGTGCAAGGTCAAAATTGCCTAAGTTTGATCGCCTAAGATCTGATTGCATTCAAGAGGAATCAAGGTTGGTGGCAAGAGGCGTTGGTCAAAGTTCAAAGAATGAAGATATTCATGTTCTCGCCTCCCATACTTCAAAGAAGAAAGGAAAAGATGGAAGGAAAGGATTCTTCAAGAGGAATCGGGACAAGGGAAATGATGATGCACCTCCATTTAAGAAGAAGAGGGATATGTCCAAGATTCAATGTTTTAGGTGTGACAAGTTTGGGCACTTCGCCAAGTATTGTCCAACTAGACCTAAGCAACAGGTCACCGTTGCGGATGTTGATGATGCCTCTCCTCAAAAGGATTCAAGTGAATATTTGTTCTATTCAGCATTATCAAGCAGTGTACCTTCCGACACCAACACTTGGATAATCGACAGTGGTGCTTCACGACACATCACCGCTTTAAGGAGCACTTATCAAGTTTGGTGGAAAAGGAGTCTTCTGAACAAGTCATCATTGGAGATGATGCTAGCTACTCCATGAAAGGAATTGGGACCTCTACACTTCATTTGGATTCCGGCATCTCACTTTAGTTGAGTAATGTTCTTTATGTTCCTGGAATCAAGCGCAATCTTATTTCTATTTCAGCTTTGGAAGATAAAGGATATCAAGTTGCCTTCTCCAAAGGCAAAGTTCTAGTATGGATGGAGAACACTAGCTTCAAGGATGCTCAAGTAATTGGAGTTAGACATGAAAACCTTTACAAGGTCTGCACACGTTCTTTACAAGCCTTGGTTCATGACTCTTCAAGTCTTTGTGATCTTTGGCATCGGAGATTGGCTCACTTACACTTTCGAGCCTTACCTATCATGGAGAAGATGGTATCGAGTCTTCCCAAGTTCAACCAGGAGCACGAAGGTACTTGCAAGGGCTGCGCATTGGGTAAGAATATAAAAGCCCCTTTTCATAGTAGAGAAAATAGATCTAAGTGTATTTTAGATCTTATTCATTCTGATTTATGTGGTCCTATGTCTGTTTCGTCTTCAAGTGGATTCTTGTATTATGTTTTGTTTATTGATGACCACTCTAGGAAGACTTGGATTTATTTTTTGAAATCTAAAGAGTCTGAGGAAGTGTTGGATAGGTTTAAAGAGTTTAAAGCATTGGTAGAAAATCTTTCTGGTAAAAGAATTAAGGTCCTCAGATCTGACAATGGTGGAGAATACACCTCTGGTAGTTTTCAGAATTTTTGTATTGATGCAGGGATTAAGAGGGAGTTCTGTGTTCCCTATAATCCTCAACAAAATGGTGTTGCGGAAAGAAAGAACAAGACAATCGTGGAAGCAGCAAAGGCCATGATCCATGATCAAGACTTGCAAACCTTCCTATGGGCGGCTTCGAGACGGTTGTGTATGTTCGAGCAGAAGTCCTCATAAGATCTTGGAGAATATGACTCCGAGGAAGAGCCTTTTGAGGGGAAGAAGCCGAAGTCAGTCATTTGAGGATCTTTGGATGTCCGGTCTATATTCATGTTCCCAAGGAAAAGAGACCAAGTTGGAGCCTTGGCAAGAAGGGAATATTTGTGTGGCTACAAAGTGAGACATCAAAAGCCCTGAGAATTTACATTCAGTCAACATGATCGAGATCGGTAGGGATGTCACATTCGAGGAAGATGTTGCATTCAAGAGATCGGGGTGATTCATATGGAGATTGATAATGAAGAGTCTCCTCAGGATATGGAAGTTGACCATACTCCTGAGATTCAGAGGGAGATTTCAGAACCAAAAGAAGATATTGATCCTGTTGAACCCTTGGAACCTACTGATGGGCCTACTGACATTATTGTTGGGAGAAAGAGACCTCTATGGGCCAAGCGTACTATGCAAGAAGCTGAAAGTTTTGCAGCTCCTAGAGGCACATTCAGAGAAAGCAAAAGGTCACATAAGTTCTCCAGTTATGTTGCCTTGATGAGTCAGATTATAGAATCCGAGCCTACCTGTGTTGAGGAAGCATCTAGTCATTAGATTTGGAAAGATGCTATGACAGAGGAGTATCAATCAATTCTTAAGAATGATGTTTGGGATATTGTTCCTAGACCCGAGGGCAAGTCTGTGGTATCTTCTAAATGGCTATTCAAAATTAAGCATGCTGCAGATGGAAGCATTGAAAAGTACAAAGCAAGATTTGTGGCTTGTGGGTTCTCTCAGAAAGAGGGAGTTGATTATGAAGAAACATTTGCTCCTGTTGCTCGCTATACTTCGGTCAGAACCATCATTCTTATTGCCGCATCTAGAGGATGGAAGATTCACCAGATGGACGTGAAGACAGCTTTTCTCAATGGAGTGATCGAGGAAGAGGTTTATATAGAGCAACCTGATGGATTTGAGGTTCATGGGAAGGAGTCACATGTTTGTAAATTGAAGAAGGCCTTGTATGGTCTTAAGCAGGCTCCTCGTGCATGGTACGAAAGGATTGATCGGTACATCAAGTTTGGGCTTCTTGAAGAATGATGTTGATTCAAATCTCTACTTCAAGGTAATCAATGGTGATGCATTAATTTTGGTTTTATATGTTGACGATCTGATCCTTACTGGAGAAGATCACCTGATTCTTGAGTGTAAGAAGGAGTTGACTTCGGAATTTGAGATGAAGGACCTTGGACTCATGCATTACTTCCTTGGATTAGAAGTCTGGCAGAAACCAGATGAGATAATTCTAAGTCAAGGAAAGTACACCATTGATATACTTAAGAGATTTGGTATGATGGATTGCAAATCAATGTCCACACCTATGGAGACCAACTTACACAAGTTGAAGGAGGCTGCAGCTAATTCAGACTTGGTGGATCCTACTTTGTACAGACAACTAATTGGATCCTTGATGTATCTAGTTAACACTAGACCTAACATTTGCTATGCAGTGAGTGCACTTAGCCAGTTTATGTGTGATCCGAGATAGATACATCTTGTTGCAGCTAAACATATTCTGAGATACTTGCGTGGCACAGTTGGTTATGGGTTGAGGTATACTTCAGATGCAGATTTGGAGTTACATGGTTTCATTGATTCTGATTGGGCAGGTTGTGTCACAGATCGGAAGAGCACCTCTGGTTGTTGTTTCAGTTTGGGTTCAGCTATGATTTCCTGGTGTAGCAGGAAGCAGTCATCTGTAGCACTGAGTACAGCAGAGGCAGAGTATATTGCAGCTTGTTTGGCAACTCGGGAAGCAATGTGGCTTCGTAAGCTCCTTGCAGGATTGTTTGGACAATCAATGGAGCCTACTATCATTCATTGTGATAATCAAAGTTGTGTGAAGCTTTCTGTCAATCCTGTGTTTCATGACAGAACCAAGCATGTTGAGATCAAGTACCACTATATCAGAGATATGGTACTAAGGAAGGCTGTACAGTTGAGGTACATTAGCACTGATGAGCAGACGGCAGATATTCTCACCAAGCCCCTCGCCAGGATAAAGTTTGTGTACTTCCGAGATAAGCTTGGTATGGTGGAGAATCCAGCCTTGCTTGAGTAAAAGTCTCAATATCAATGAGCCTTGGTTAATGCATTTTCCTCTGAGACGGAGGAATTTGAGGTGCAAGCCCTTGTTAATGCATTTTCCTCTGAGACGGAGGAATTTGAGGTGAAAGCCCTTGGTTCCACCCTCTGAGTTGAGTCATGGTGGATGTCATGTGTGAGACTCCATGACATGTTGTACTTGTGTTTCACCCTCTGAGAGAGTCATGGTGAAAGCCACGTTGAGGTGACAACATCACGCAAGTGATGAACACTTGTACTTACCATAGTATGGTTGTAGCCATTATGGTTGATATTGTGTTGAGGCGATATCTAATGTCACGTTGAGGTGATATTCCTCTTCTTACATCTGTTTGTAGCCAATGTGATGGGCATCATGTTGAGGTGATTTGTCTTGAGCAGCTGGAAGTTCTCTCCCTAGCTGAGAGGGAGTGTTAATGTTATAACAGCTTCAGGTTCTTCCTTCCAGCCACGAATGAAGACAATAAATAAATGTAGCCTATCGGCTATTTATTTATATGTGTCATTTAATAAGAATGGGCACTTCTCTTGGCAACAATATAATTTCTCTTGGGGCCGACTTCTCTTATAAATTATATTTATTATTTGTAATTAATTATTTTGTATCTTGGCCGACCTTGTACATGAAGAGGTGCGACCTCTCTCACATTTGTATATATACAAGGTCACTTTCTTCTATCTCATTTCATTCAAGTTCGATTTATTTCAGTCAAGGGCGAATATCCTAAAGAGCAGGTTGCGAATCTATTCAAGGGCAGAATTAAAGTGCAGATTATTATCAGTCAGTACATCTGTGTTAGGTGCTGAAGATTGGCCTTGAAATTGGCCTCATTGTAAAGAGATTTGTTGTTGCCGTTTATATATATAAGAGAGATCTTTGTTGCTGGGTTTTTCTCCCTCAAGTGGAGGGTTTTCCCAGGGTATCTGCTGTGTTATTGTGTCTGATTCTGAGTTAATTTTCTGTGCATATAATCTGATTATAAAAATTTACAAAAAATGACTAAAAAATATTGGATTAATTATGTTTAAAATAAAATCCTCATATTAAAAATTGCATTGGACATGGATAATCATAAAGCCAATCCTGCCTGGTTTTTAGAATGACTTTATGAGCAATATAATAAAACCGACCAATGAATCATTCAAAACCAAAAAGAGAGCAAAAGCAATGAAATGAAAAGAAAAGCAAGAGTACAAACATCGTTCCATGGCGTTTTCGATACATGTATGGAAGGAAACACACGGACATGTTTTGGGGATGATAGGAGATGAGATGCCCTTTATGACACAAAGGAGGATGATAAATTTCTTTTAGAAGGAAAATTCAATATATGGGAAATTTTTATGTGTTTAACTAACACAAATGTAAATCTGAACTCAAAATTTCTAAAATACACAAACTTGAAAGCCATTCATCATCCATATGACCATAATATTAAAGACTTAAATGAATTCACTGAGTCAAGCCACAATAATTCAAAATTATATTATAACTAAACATGAAATTGTCATTTTCTTTTATCATATAACAACAAATAAACCAACTGTTGTGACCTTTTTCACACATCGCCCCATTCAAATGGGGACCCCCCTAATTTTTGCTCCATTCTGGTCTTTTTGGCTTGGGTTTTTGGTCTCTCTCTCTCTTTCCGTCTCTTTTCTATCTGCCTTTCTGGGGATGTATCCGCCATTGAGCTTAAACGTGAATTTGGCCTAGTCTGAAAATTAGGGTTTGTACTTTCTTGGTCAGTCCGAGGTCGAACGAAGTGAATAAGTTGAAAACAGAGATTGACATTGATGTCAATGTGCTTCTAGCAGACTCTCAGCAAATTTTCATCAGATTTCGGTAACTTACTATTTTTAGTAAGTATGAAATTCAGGCAATTCCATCAGCATTTTTGAAATTCCGACAGTCACACTGCATTCAGAGCACATCAAGTTACTCGCGTGCAAAATTTGAGCTGAAACAGACAACTTGCTATTTTTAGCAATCCAGCTTCCAGAGCAGATTTCAAGGCTTAGATGCAGAGTTTTTCTTCGCATGTCTGGATATTCCTTCTGGGTTTTTCGAGACCTTCGCGATGGTGTAACATGCAAAGTGAGATGACAACTTTCAAAGTTCAGCCTTCAAAGGCTATTTTTAGGGTTTGCATGTCAGGGTTTTCTTTGCATGTTGGCATATTCCTTATGGGTTTTTCGAGAGCTTCGCAGTGATGTGACATGCAAACGGAGATAACCACTCATTTGGGAACTTCCTATTTTTAGCAAGTACATCCCGACAGCCGCCTCCCAGCACTTCAGAATCACGAGCTGATCACAATGCAATAGAAACGAGAACAAACAGAGGTCATTAGATATGCATGCAGGTCAAATTAGGGTTTCTAGCTTCGAGGCCTAAAAAGAAGGGTAAAAAGTCAAAATTTTCGAAAACCGGTGTAAGCCACCGAAATCAGCATCCTTCAAGCTATCTGCGGGTGAAATTTGAAGTCAAACGGAGCACTTACTATTTATAGTAAGTCATTTTGGAAACAGGCTAAAAATAGCAAATCAGTTGCATGCGCCGATGTCAGCAGGCAGGTCACATAGTGAGGAGCACCCCATTCAAATTTCAAATCAAACGGAGCTATGGAGATATCAGAAGCAGGCAATTTCTATAAATAGCAAATCACCTTCAGAAATGGGCTAAAAATAGCAGGCCAACTAAAATAGCAGTGTCAACAGGTTGACGAGGTTGCAAGGATGCAGTGTTTGAAATTTCAAAACAATCTGAGCTTCGGAGATGCAAGAATTGAGAGACTTACTATTTATAGTAAGGCATGGAGAAACTGGCAGGGACGAGGAAAAATGGCTAAGTGTTGATGTTCATCCACCTCACATAGTAAAATGCGCCCTCTTCATAAGCCAAGCATAGAAAACTTCTAAGGCACAAGCTTATCCTACTCACCAGGTGAAATGCGCCCTCAAGCACAAGATGCTAAAATTTTTTTCTAAGTCTGGAGTTCATCCTTCACCCATGGCCAAATGCGCCCAAGTTGATGAAGAAGCATGAAGAAAATTCTAAGTATAAACTTCGTCCACCTCCTAGGCCAAAATGCGCCCATCCAACAAGGAAGTCAAAGAAAGTCAACATTTTTCATCCTCCTGCCTAGCTAAAGTGCACCCAAGGAAAGCAGGTGAAAGTTGAAAAATATTCTAAGGCAAAAATTCGTCCTCCTCACCCCTCAAAATGCGCCCATGCAAGAAGAAAGTCAAGGAGGTCAACAAAGTTCGTCCTGCACACATAGCAAAATGCGCCCACCTTGAGAGTTCGATGAGAAAAATTTCTAAGGCATGAAATATCCTCCTCACCCCTCAAAATACGCCCATCCTGCACATATGCTCAAATGCGCCCAAAAGAGGCCATGTAAAGACAAAAAAGAGGAAGTTGAAAGGTCACTTGTTGGAGGCGTTACAAGTTTCATCCTCCTCTACATAAGAAATGCGCCCATGTTTGAAAAGGGTCAAAAGGCTAGGCGTAGGAAATTTCATCCTTCACCACATGCAAAATGCGCCCAAGGGTGAATAAAGCATGTGGGGGTAGAATTAAAAAATTAATCTTGCCTAGGCGTTGGAAGTGAAGTCTTCTAGCAAGGATAATGTGCGCCCAAGGCACAAAAAAAGGAGAGATTTAAATGCTAGGCGTTGAAAATGCCAAGGTGGTGGAGTAAAGTTGATGAGAAAATATTGCGCCTAGGGTGGTGAAGTGAAAACAAAGTGGTAAGGCGTTGAAAGTGCTAAGTGTTAAGAAATTTTTTCCAAAGACAAGATGAATATCCTTCACCAAGTTAAATATGCGCCTAAGGTGTTGATGATAATTGCTAAGGCGTGGGAATTTAAATGTCTTTCAAGTGTGACATAAAATGCAAGGTGGTGAGTGAAAAATAAAATATGCTAGGCGCCTTCATAGAAAATTTTCCAGGTGAAGTTGATAAATTTCCA
Source organism: Sequoia sempervirens (assembly GCA_007258455.2). Lineage (NCBI taxonomy): Eukaryota > Viridiplantae > Streptophyta > Pinopsida > Cupressales > Cupressaceae > Sequoia > Sequoia sempervirens. The sequence continues at coordinate 31,822 of VDFB02010390.1, forward strand.
CCACTGGCAAATGCGTATTGGATGAAATAAAATTTTTCTCACATGCAAGGTGAGCAAAGTGATTCAAAATTTTTCTAAGGCAAAGTATTTTCTTCCTTAGAAAATACGCCTAGAACTTGAGGTGATGAATTTTTCCTAAAGCACGAGCAAATTTTCCGGTGATGAAGTCAGAAGATGATGACAATGCAGGATTGATAAAATTTCTCAAGTCAGAGCAACACAGGATGTTCACAGATGTGAAGAACGGGATTAAAATTGATTGAATAATATTCTTCTAAGGTTCAAAATTTAAAAATTTAAATGAACCTGTTCGTTGTGTACCCATGGATTCCTCGCGTTTTAAAGAAAATTTTCTTCTGGGTACTGGACGTTTGTGAGATGAGAGATGGATTTCTATGTCTTCTGCACCTCGCCAGCGCCTTCAGCATGAAGAATTTGATCGGTGCTCAAATTGTGAGATTTTCCTAAGGGAAAATTTAAAATTTTCTAAGGCAAAGTGAATGAAATGTGTTTTCAAGATGAGTTTTTCCAGACAACGAATTCAAAGTGAATTGCCTAGATATTTTTAATTGAATTCCTCACTGGTGAATTTTCCAGAGCATCAGAGGTGATTCAAATTGAAAATTTGCAAGACGGAACTTCAGCTAGCGAATGGAAATTGTTAAATTGATGAGTTTAAATTAAAAAATTTCGAAAGTGAATTCAAAAGATGCCAGTCAAAGTTGAACTTCTAGAAGAATGAGATTCCAGACAAGTGTCGAAAATGCCAGAGGAAGGAAATTCAAATGAAGTAGTGGAAATTTAATTCACTGACTATACTTAGCTTCTTCTAGAAATCGATTTTTGCTATAAGAGCTAAGAAGTTTTTCATTTCTCCTCACCAATTGAAGGAATTCGATTTTGCTCTGGGTCTGAAGGCTGGAACTTGTGAGTTGCAGAAGTTCGAAAGTTGCTGAAGACTGAAGTGCTGAAGAAGTTCGAATTTTTACTGTGGCTGCAATTGTTGAAGAAGTTCGAAATTTTGCTGGAGACTGAAGGTTGCTCAGTGAGGGGCGTTGGAAGTTGCTGCAGTGCAAGGAAGTTCGATTTTGCTCTGAAGATTGAAGTCACCAGTGCAAGTGAAAAATTTCGATTTGAAGAGAAATTTGCTGAGAATTTAAAAAGTGCAAACTTGCTGATTTGAAGTTGCTGAGTGTGAAGTGAAGTTGTTGAAGCTTGCTTAGAAATTTGTTTCTAAGTGATTGAAACTCGAATTTGTTGAAGAAGAAGTTGAGGTTTGCAAACGAGAAATAATAGTGCAACTTCTTGAAGTCGACTAGTTGCCCTGCAAAGTATTTTATTTATTTTTCTAAGTTAATTTGCTGATGAATGTTTATTGTCCTGTAGATGGCTGAGGCAAGGGCGACTGGCAAGGACAACAATGGTGTGTCCAGGCAAGCTGTTATAAAGAAGCTGAGCAAGTCTTTCATGCTAGAATCGAAATTCACTTCAAAGTTGGGCAAGCTGACTGATACCAACTTGGGCTCCGTCAACCTAGAGACTTTCAAGAACAGAATGCTGGGGATTGGTAGTCATTGACCTTCAAACACTTCACACAACATTGTTCGAAGCGGATTATATGCAACTGTTGGTTTCCCTCCAGCCATTCAGTGTTCGGAGCTGATGATGGAATGCGCCAACTGCTATGAGAAGGATCACAGGTCAATCATGTCACCAGATGGACAAGTGCTCACCAACCTCACTCCTGTTGCCATTGGTGAAGCCTTTGGAATCCCAATGCATAGAAACATGATTTATAAATCAAGGGAGCGAGCTGAGCGAATGTATGCTTCTGCGTTCGAGAGATGTACGGAGACTATCAATACTCATTGGATGAGCAATCCCAAGCCCTCTCGTACGAAGCTGCCGAAACAAATTATAGCAGATGACTTGAAGCAGGAGTACTGTGATCTCATCATGATGCTGAGTCGAGTTGGAGGCTGCCCGCAGTCGTTTATTTTCGAGCCATGGATGTTTTATTACATCAACCTCGTGCTGGAAGGGAAAGAGTACGTCAACTGGGCCGAGATGATCAGTGACAATTTGCACGAGCAACTCCTGAGCTTGAGAAGAACGAAGACATTCTATATGAGCTCTTACATCATTTACATGCTGGCCCGTATGACGAAGTATAGAGGAATTTCATACAAGGAGCCTATTGGTTGTGGCTATCACCAGTTTAAAATCCATGAGGCTTGTCCGCAGTTGCATTTGACTAGTACCACCTATTACAAGCATGTCAATGACGCCTTCACCATGCACATCACGAGATTGCTTCAGGAGCAGATGCATCACAGGATCTCGAGAGAAGCCCAAGAATTGATTGAAAGGTATGGGTGTTGGTTTATACAATTTCCGAAGTTTTCTTACATAAGGCTGCAAGGTTTTTCGTCATATCCATATAGACTGCCTAAGTACCCAACCAATAGAATATTGATGTTAGAGATATCTAGGCAATTGGTTGCCTACGATAAGATTCAGAAGAAAAAGAAGGGAGGTGTTGACTTCCCAATTGTCATGGGCAATTCAGATGAAGTGTGTCCTTCATTACAGGCAGCTAGAGAAGCTGAGAGCGAACTTCAGTTTTACCACTTTTCATATCACACCAACCGACAGCACTATGATCCGCATAACAACATCAAATGGGTACTGTCAGAGGAATTTAAACACAAGGCAAATATTGAGGATTATTGGGCTGATGCATCAGACGAGGCTGAAGTCAGGAAAAGGATGTTCTCTCGGTTGCCAATTAACATGGTCAGGGAGTGTGAAGTTGTTCTGGTTCCAGACCAGGTGAATGAGGACATGGACGTTGTCCATCCAGATTATGGCACAGTGAGAGATACTCCACTTCCACTCCCGGATTGGTCAGAACCAGAGGTTGCTGACTTGGACACGCTTTCTATTCCGGTCTTGACGTTTACTAGGGCATGGGTTGACAGGCGTGTGAGCAGGTTGAAGAGTAAGTCGATTGCTTTGACTTACAATTTGATGGGAGATCACAGGACACCCACCACCGGCAGGAAGAAACAAATCACACGAGGTCCAGAATCCAAAAGGAAAGAACCAGTTTGGCAGGAGCCTATTCAGCCGGAGCCTCCAAGAGTTGCAGTTGAATCACCTACGCCATTGGAGACATGTTCTCCAAGCATACAAGAGGTTTCTTTATTTGCTGATCAAAGGAATGCATTGAATCAGGTGCAAGCAGTATAGGAAAATAATTAGCCACCATGGAGAGAATCAATTGGCCAAAGCGTCAACACACCTGCTAGAGATGATCGGCAAGATGATGAGGGGACTGCTACTGACCCTCAGTTTCAGCAAGAGTTAGAGACGGCTTTGGAAGATGATGATATAGTTTCAGGAGATACTCAGCCACTTGAGGACGATGAGCCTCACCAGAATGATGTAGAAGTTGAACAAGTTCGAGAAGTAGAGGCACAAGAGCAGCAGCCATTTGATATACAGTACACAGTACCTGATTGGCTCAGAGATAGGATGAGAAGAAGCCCCAACGAAGAGATTGATCCAGCAGTTGAAATGGAAGAGTTTTTTAATAGGATCAGCGCACCTCCACAAAAGAAGAGGGCACAAAAGTTTTCAAAGATATCAACTGATGAGGATGGTTCCCGCACCCTTCACGTAGCCGTGCCACAGGTTGATTGTGACCAAGATGAAGCAGTGCCAAAAAATTACGTGGTCACAACTTTGGAGTTAGGACTCCCCACAGGTGCACAGATTGTAGAAGAATGTGATAACTCCTACCTCGCCCTCAAGGACAGATTATTCAAGAAGGAAGGAAAATACAAGAAGTTGAAAAGAGAGCATAAGGCTTTGATAGGATATGTTCAGCAGTTGTCTCGTTCTCGTGGGCAGGAGATTCCAGTGATAGAGCTTCCAGCAGAGATACCTAGAGAGTCAATCAGTGGCTTGTTGGAGTTAGGGAAGATGGCACAGGAGGCAGACAAGTGGGTCACGGGAGTTCGTGTTGAGACAGAAAAGTTTATGGAAGACCTTGCTCATGCTTACCAGCAGGCTTCTAGTATTTTGGCATGGATGGAGGCAGTTGATCAGGCCTGGGGAGATGCCTCTGTTTATCAGAGCAAAGTAATTCAGCGTCTTGAGGCATTGAGGCATGTTCCTTTGCGATTGCTGATTGATGGAGGGGTCATTCAGGAGAATGACAGGTATGACAGGTACGATATTTCTAGATGGTATTCTTCAGCAATCACAGGACGTGGTTTCTTCGACGTAGCACAGGCGGATTCAACTAGAGTACGGAAGGCTATGGCAAATATCATTGATGGAGTCCAGAATACTTTCGAGGCCATATTTGCTACCTGCGGTTGAATCCAGATGAGGTGAATGTTGATAATTTGAGGGGTAGGCTGGCGCCTTTCTTTACAGAGGTGAAGACCTTCGTACAAGATGATTTTGAGAACACTTCTACTTTCTCCACCTTGATCCAGAGCACGCAGGATTCCTTAGTTGCTTGGAGAAAATCTTGTGCAAGGCATGAGCAGTCTGTTACAGTGTTGGAGTTCCAACTTGATTGCATTCCACCCATTTCAGTTCAGAAGGTTGAGGCTGTGCTTGGCAGGTTCATTGAGTTTGCAGCCAGAGAGAAGGAGAACGGGAATGCACTACTGGACGACGATCTTCTAGAAGACTGATTATGGGCATTAATTGCCTTTACTATTTTGGGAGTGAGTGGGAATCTTTGCTCATTTATTGCACCACTCCCCATTCTGGCAATTTTTAGGGTTAGGGCTGAGGTGGCTTAATCTTAGCCACTCTTTTGATTGTAATCTTAGCCGTCCATTGGACTGGGCTACCTATAAAAGGGGGAGTCCCCCTCATTTGTATCTCATTAGAATTAGAATTGAGCTAGAGATTGGAGACTAGAGAGTAGAGCAGAGTAGACATTTCGCTTGATAGTTTAGCATAGTGTGGAGAAGAGAGAAAGTTTTCCCTTTGAAAACTTTTGTGGAGATTGTTGTGTAAAACTTTCATGATAATAGATATTTTCATTGATGGTGGAATTCGTCTTTGTCATGGATAGCTAGCAAGGTCTCTTCATCCTTTCAGATCCAAGTAGCATAAAGTAGCATAATTTTCATCTCATGCAAGTAGTTTACTTTGATGTGTGGTGTTTTATTGAGGTAGCTTCATTTCATTCCATACCACTAGCAGCTTGTTGATGACAAGTTCGCCTTGTGTGGTCTACTGGACATTATCTTGAGTTTAACTTCGATTGTGGTTTGTATACTTATATGCGTCGTCCTGATGGTATACATATGCTAAATTGTAGTCTGAATATCTTTTGCTATCCCTTTGAAGATTGCACTAATTTTGCTGAAGCTGTTCGACGTGAGGCTAGGTGAAATTTGGTCAAAGTTTGCTGAAATCAAGCTCCACATATCTTGCATTTAGAATAGAATATAAGTTTCTTAGGCCCTACACTCATTTACTTTCCGCACATTTCTGGTTAGCTCTAGGAAAACGTACTTATTGCTAAATCATCCGCATTGTACAAATCCCTTCAAAACATCCATCTACCGTTAACTGCAAGAATCCTGAACAATTGTGTAAGTCCCCTCGTGAAAACTGCAATTCACATCAAACCAACTGAGGGTATTCCAAGTATTTCGGAACCTTGGAGTTGAACGTGCAAACTTTCTTGCAATCTTAGCTCACAGAATACTTTGATCAAGAGAGAACGGAGTAGCCTTCGAACTATTTTGTTCTGCTGATTGGTGCGGTCATAAAAATCACATCAACACCAACCAGTACCAAATGTCCAATAATAGGCATATTAGTAAGATATAAAAAACACAACAGTAGGACCGCATATTGCTACAACTCATATCTTGGCTAACGTGATTAGGAATTTTCATCTAGGATACCAATATCAAACTCAACCTTTAACTCGGAGTCCCTATCATTATCAAATTATGACAGCAATTTTGATTGATGAGACTTGCAAATTTCTGAGGGCCTGTAATTTTTTGCATGTTCAAGACTTAAAAAATCCATGATATTCACCGTGCCCTAAAACATAACTAAAACTAACAACTGTAAAAAAAACCAAAATACCCTCACAATTCTTCATGTGAATCACCATGAATTAAACCTGTTACACACTTCAAGGATCCCACATGACCTTTCTTCATGACAATGAAATTTGTGCCCATGTTTGATCTAGCTGAGATCCCTCAACAGCTTTCTATGATTTTTTAATTATTTTTCACAATTTTATGTGAATCATGGCCTCTTTCCTATGCACAAACTGAAGAAACAAACACACACTTATACTGAGAGGGGGGCTGAATTAGTATAAGATCAACTTTTACAATTTATAAATTTAGCAACCATAAAGCAATAATCAAAGCATCTACACAAATAAGATCTAACAATTTAGCACACAAGATGCACACAGGGTTTTACATGGATACCCTTACAGGAGAAAACCACGGCAAAATATTGCTTTTATATATATCTTCTTACAAGCTTCATAGGCACCAACCAACAGAAGACACCAATCCCCTCCACTAAGCACCAACTCAGCAAGAAACACCAATCTCTTTAAGTGAGAGGCACCAACCTTCAAAATGCAATATGATAATAATGTTATTGAATCTGCTCTAGATCCCTTCAAGAACTTCAACAAAATCTGCCTCAAGTTCTTCTCTTAAATCTGCAAAATGCTCCCACTCAAATCTGCAAAACAATCTTCAATAAATACTCTCAAATCTGAAATTTATCTCACAAAGATCTACATTAGGTCTGCTCCAAATATGTCTGATTTCTGCTCTTGAAAGGTCTGATCTCTGCTCATAAATCTGCTCCTTTTTCTGCTCTAGATCTGCTCTTGAAGTAGGAAAGATATGCAATGAATTGATGGTTAAAATGTCCTCCAAAACTCTTTTATTTATACACCTTCAAATCCCTCTTCAACGAAGGGTTGCACTGTTAGAAATATTGTCATTGATGTCAGAACAAATATGAGAAAATGGACTTGAACTTATGTTGATTATTTGTTGATAATCAAGTTGAAGACCATTGTAGTGTATGTCAAAAGAAGAGATCAGATCTTTATGTATGTCAAAAGAAGATACCAGAATATCATTTCAGGTTGATCAATTCTGAATTCTGATCAAGGAGAACAATTTTGCAAGATTGACAGGTTACAGATAAATATACAGCTGACTGTGAAGAAAGGAGATTCGAATTTAAAGAGAAAGTTAAAAGAAGATTCGAATGTGGTAAAGGGAGCAGGCTTAAAAATAATGATAAATAATTTGTGTTTGATAAAAAACAAAAAGATTCGAATCTAGAAAAGACAAATTGAAGTCTTCGAAAGGACGCGTATTTTACTCTAAAAATGTGACTTTGTTAAAATTCAGGAGGACACGTTTTTAACAAATGACGTCTTTTGCAAAAGTCATATATATCAAAATGACGTGTTTATTAAAAGACACGATTTAGATGCTAATGAAAAGAAACGATTTAACAAACTGCTGAAGGACGTCTCTTTGTTAGAAAAGAACGATTTGTTTCAAAGAAAATTCATCAAGAGTAATCATGCTAAGAAAAGGCGCGATTATTGAAGAAAAACATTTTTATGAAAGGGTGCGACTTCAGAAAAGATGCTGCCAGATCTATCAAAAATTGATTAAATGAAAAGAAGCGCTTCATCACTAAATGGTGCGATCTCAGCAAAACAAATATTAAAGTCAAACAATAATAATTAATTAGATCTGAAAAAGCTTCATTTGAAAAGTAAAAGGACGTGATTATTGGAAGAGACAAATTCAAGGAAATGATACGATGGCTTGAAAGATTTTCATTTTTTCAGACTCATAAGCCAAAGTAATTAATCGAATAGTTACAAATTGGTTGTGCATTAAAGTATGTGATTAAAACTTGTCTAAGTGATGCGATTCTACAAAGAGACATGATCAATACTGTTTAGAAGAGGCAGATATCTAATGTGGTGTCCTTCTATCAAAGGATGCAACATATGGAGAACATATATATATAATTGATATTCAAAAACTGTGAGATGTGGTTGTTGAAATTGAAGACTAGCAGTTCAGTCAGATTCCTACCTCCTTGTGTGGGCTGAAGGTGATATCTTGGATCACATAGAGCAGATTGGAGAGTTGGACTTGTGCAGATCAGATTGAAGGCAGTCTCACTTCCATCAAGTCAAGGTTTTTGTGCCTTGCATTAGGGGTTGGTGCTCCTTGTAGGCAGGTGTCTACTAAATTTATAGAGGTCTAGGTGTTCCTTGTAGAATATATTCTACTAAATCATCTTGGTGTAAATCTGTAGGTTGGTGCCTACCTTGAAAAAATTAATTCAATAAAGTTATATCACTTTGAGGAAATTGGTTCATATCAAAATTGATTGTAATAAGTTTGAAAAGAGTAAGAATAAAAAGTTGTATTTGATTTACTGATTCACCCCCCCCCCCCTCTCAGTAAATCTTTTGTGCTCTTCAATTGGTATCAGAGCAAGGTCCTTCTTAAAAGCTTAATCGCTTGAAGGAGATCCTTAAGAGCACTTATGGCGAATCAAAGCAACACAGTAAAAGCACCCATCTTTGATGGGACTAATTATGCATTCTGGAATATCAAGATGGAAGCATACTTGAATGCACTTGGATTTGATGTACGGCAATCTATTGTTGATGGGTACTAACCTCCAGCCACCCCTCCAACGGATCAAGCAGGGAAAAAGAGAAGTGAAAACAATGCAAAGGCTAAACATGCTCTTCTTTGCAGCCTAACAGATTCTGAGTTTACAAAAGTCATGAGATGCAAATCAACAAAAGAAATTTGGGACAAACTTCAAAATATTTATGAAGGAGATGCAAAGGTTAAGAAAGCAAAGTTGCAAACTCATAGAAGGAAGTTGGAGACTCTCAAAATGGAGGATGATGAAGATATTGCCTCATATTTTCTTCGAGTTGATGAAACAATGAATATCATGAGGGGACTTGGTGAAGAGATCAAGGATAACTTCATTATTGACAAAATTCTAAGATCTCTTTCTACAAAGTTTGAAGCCAAGGTTGCAGCATTGGAGGAATTAACAAACTTGGATCAGCTAACCAAAGATGAATTACATGGAATCCTTGCTGCCTATGAGATGAGGATTGAAGAAAGATCACCACAAAAGGAAGTCTCATTCAAAGCATCCAAAAAGGGCAAGAACAAGCATGAAGAAAAAGATGAAAAATCAAGTGATGAAGCTGAATCTTACTTCATGGGTAAACTTAAGAAAGGAAAAGGAAAATACAAAGGAAAATTTCCTTTTAAATGTTTTAATTGTGGAAAAGTTGGACATTATGCTTCAAAATGTCCTCAAAATGAAAGCAGCTCTAGTGAAGAGGAAAAGGAAATCAGCAATAAGAAAAAGGGAAAGAAGAATTTCAATTCAAAGAAGAAATTTCAAAAACATAAGAAGAGTTTTTATTCAAAGAAAGATAGCAGCACCTCCGAAGAACAAAGTGAAGATAGCTCAAGCAATGGGGAAGATGAAATATTGTTTATGGCTGAATGTGAAAAAAAAAATGTTGATCAAGAATGTGAAGAAGAAAAAGAGATAGATCAAGATGGAAATGAAGGAGAAGAAATAGATCTTGAAGAAGAATTGCACTATGCTTACAAGAAAAATGAAGACTTGAAGAAGAAGGCTACCAAGTGCAAGTTGAAGATCAAAGAGATGACAAATGACTTGGAGAATTCAAGCAAAACCATTGAAGATTTGAGAGCTCAAATCATGGAAGCTGAAAGAAATGAAGAAGAATTGAAAAACAAACTCAATACAAAGGAGATGAAATGTGACAAGCTGGAGCAAGAGATAGCGATGCTAAAGTTGGAATTGGAGAAAACAAAGGTTCAACACTCAAAGATTGATAAAGAATCCAGCAAGCTGATTGAGCTAATGAAGGCTCAAGATTTTCTTCAAAGCAAAATAGGAGGTGGTTTTGAAGAACAATCCAAGAAGGTCACTAACTCCAAAGAAGATTTCAAGACTTTTTCAAAGCAAGGTGAAGAAGAGTGGATAAGTGCTGATTCTAAAAGAAGATTGAATAGTAGGCACATCTATGCATTTAATGGCTATTGTTTTCTATGTAACAAATTTGGGCACAAGGCCTTAAATTGTAAAAATAAAGTGAAAAATAGTTCTAGCTACCTTAGGAGAGATTATAATCCTTTCACACCATTAATGACTATAATAGTCTATGCTACAATTGTAATAACCTTGGGCACAAAGCACAAGCTTGTAGGACAGTTTTTAATGACTCTCCAAAACAAAACAAAATGGTAGATAAGTCTATTAAAAGGAAAGAAATACCTATCAAAGTATGGAAGAAAAAGGAGAAATCAATGTTCATCCAAACTGCCTTACATGCTGAAAGTAAGAAGGATAGATGGTACATTGATAGTGGGTGCTCAAAGCACATGACAGGTGACAAGAGCAAATTCATCTCTCTTGAACCTACTGATGAAGGAACAGTAAGATTTGGTGATAATACAAGAAAACAAATAAAAGGAAAAGGAACACTTAATCTAAATAATGGGAGAGCAAAAACTGAAAATGTTTTGTATGTCAAAGGTCTAAAAGAAAATCTTCTAAGTGTTAGTCAACTTTGTGATCAAGGACATAGTATCACATTTCTTTCTAATACATGTGATATCAAGAAAGATGGAAAGCTGGTTGCTCAAGCTGAAAGGAAACATAATTTGTATGTTTTAAAGGAGATAAGTTGTGAAAGTTGCAACTTAGTACAAGAGGATGAAAGTTGGTTGTGGCACAAGAGGCTAGGCCATCTAAACTTTGATAATATTGTCAAAGTTAGCAAATCAAATGCTGTGAGAGATATGCCAAGGATAACAAAACCTTCTAATATCATTTGTAAAGAGTGTCAACTTGGAAAGCAAACAAAGTCAAGCTTTAAGTCTAAGGAGCATTCTTCATCAAAGCCATTAGAACTCATACATACAGATCTTTGTGGGCCAACCAAATCCAAGAGCATGAATGGAGAAAGATATTTTATGTTGCTGATTGATGACTTCTCAAGAATGACTTGGGTTGCATTTTTGAAAGAAAAATGCTGAAGCTTTTGATAAATTCAAAGCTTTCAAAGAGCTGGTTGAAAATGAAGCAAACAGTAAGATAAAATGCCTTAGATTAGATCGAGGAGGAGAATTCACATCAAAAGAATTTGAAAATTTATGCATAGAACATGGAATTAAAAGACAATTTTCTGCAGCAAGAACCCCTCAACAAAATGGGGTTGTAGAAAGGAAAAATAGGACGGTTCAAGAAATGGCAAGGGCAATGCTAAATGAAATCAAGATAGCAGATTCCTTTTGGAAGGAAGCAATTCATACAGCAGTCTACATTCTGAATCGTGCACAAATAAGAGTGAACAATGAGAAGACACCTTATGAACTTTGGAAAAGAAGACCAGCAACTGTCAAGTACTTCAAGATTTTTGGAAGCACTTGCTACATTAGAAGAGATGAAGAAGATTTGAGCAAATTTGACACAAGAGCAGATGAGGGAATCTTTCTTGGCTATTCATCAAGAAGTAAGGCATATAGATGCTACAACAAAAGAACTCACAAAATTGTTGAAAGTGCTAATGTAAGAATTGATGAAGGAAAGCAATTCAAAGAAGTTGGACAAAGTGATCACCATGTTCAAACTATGAATGATGAAGACAAAGAGGATGAGGACTCCCAAGAGGAAGAAAAGGAGGAAGAGGCAAAAGAAGGAGAATCTTCACAAAAGACTCCCATGAAAACACCAAAGACACCTTCCAAGTTTGTTCAAAAGAACCATCCTGAAGATTTAATCCTTCAAGATAGATGTAGATCTACAAGGAAAATGGTGAATTACAATGAAGATTGTCATGCAGCATTCCTATCTCAAGTTGAGCCCAAAACTTTTGAAGAAGCAAGCAAAGACAAAAGTTGGATTGATGCAATGAATGAAGAATTGGATCAAATAGAGAAAAATGAAACTTGGGAAATTGTTCCAAGACCAAAAGATAAGAATGTAATTGGCACAAAATGGGTTTTTAGAAACAAATTAAATGAAGATGGTCAAGTCACAAGGAACAAAGCAAGGTTAGTGTGCAAAGGCTATGCACAAGTTGAAGGAGTAGACTTTGAGGAAACCTTCGCACCAGTTGCAAGGATTGAAGCAATTAGAATGTTTTTATCCTATGCAAGTCACAAAAAGTTTAAGGTTTATCAAATGGACGTCAAATCTGCTTTTCTTAATGGAGATCTAGAGGAGGAAGTTTATATTGAACAACCTGAAGGCTTCCTACTATCAGAAGACATGGATTATGTGTGCAAGTTAAAGAAAGCTCTCTATGGGCTTAAACAAGCTCCTAGAGCTTGGTATTCTAGACTTGACAAGTATCTCAAAGAACAAGGTTTCAAAAGAGGAGATGTAGATAGCAATCTATACATCAAAGAAGAAGATGGATATTTATTGATTGTGGTGGTATATGTAGATGACATCATTTTTGGTGGAGACAAGGACAGAATGTGCAAAGAATTTTCATCATGTATGCAAAAAGAATTTGAGATGTCAATGTTGGGAGAATTATCCTTCTTCCTTGGGCTGCAAATTTCACAATTAAGCAAAGGTATTTTCATCTCCCAAACCAAATATGTGAAAGAAATGTTAAAAAGGTTTAGGATGGAAGATTGCAATCCTGTTAGTACTCCTATGGTTACAGGTTGCAAGCTAAGTAAAGATGATGAATCCCAAGAAGTGAATCAAACACTTTATAGATCTATGATTGGAAGTTTATTGTATCTAACTTCTACAAGACCAGACATAATGCAAGCTGTTGGAGTTGTGGCAAAATTTCAAGCAGCACCAAAAGAGACACATGTTCATGCGGTAAAGCGTATATTCAAGTATTTGAAAGGCACAATGGAATATGGTCTATGGTACCCTAGTAGCAATGATTTCACTCTTGAAGCATTCACAGATGCTGATTGGGCTGGTAATGTGGATGACAGAAAAAGTACAAGTGGAGGAGCTTTTTTTCTTGGAAGAAATCTAGTGTCTTGGATAAGCAAAAAACAAGAATCAGTCTCTCTATCTACAGCTGAAGCTGAATATATTGCAGCAGCAGCATGTTGCACTCAACTTTTATGGATGAGGCAAACTTTAAAAGACATCAAAGTGGAGTATGATCATCCCTGCACTATCTATTGTGATAATACTAGTGCAATCAATATCTCCAAGAATCCAGTGATGCACTCAAGAACCAAGCACATACCTATTAAGTATCACTTTTTGAGAGAACAAGTAGGAGAAAGACAAGTGTGTTTAGAATACATAACCACAAAAGAGCAAACTGCTGATATATTTACTAAACCACTTCCAAGAGATACATTTAATATCTAAGGGATAAATTGAGAGTTGTTCCACATCCATCAAATTAATTGATGGAAGTATGTATTCAGGGGGAGCTACGCACAAAATCTTGTAGCTTCATGGAGCTGAAATATTGTTAGAAGACCCCTTGCCATTGATGTCAAAGGGGGAGAAATTGGAGTCAGGGGGAGCAAAAAGAAGAAGATCAAAAGAAATCTTTGAGGATCAAGTTGCCATCAATGACAAAGGGGGAGATTGTTAGAAATATTGTCATTGATGTCAGAACAAATATGAGAAAATGGACTTGAACTTATGTTGATTATTTGTTGATAATCAAGTTGAAGACCATTGTAGTGTATGTCAAAAGAAGAGATCAGATCTTTATGTATGTCAAAAGAAGATACCAAAAGATCATTTCAGGTTGATCAATTCTGAATTATGATCAAGGAGAACAATTTTGCAAGATTGACAGGTTACAGATAAATATACAGCTGACTGTGAAGAAAGGAGATTCGAATTTAAAGAGAAAGTTAAAAGAAGATTCGAATGTGGTAAAGGGAGCAGGCTTAAAAATAATGATAAATAATTTGTGTTTGATAAAAAACAAAAAGATTCGAATCTAGAAAAGACAAATTGAAGTCTTCGAAAGGACGCGTATTTTACTCTAAAAATGTGACTTTGTTAAAATTCAGGAGGACACGTTTTTAACAAATGACGTCTTTTGCAAAAGTCATATATATCAAAATGACGTGTTTATTAAAAGACACGATTTAGATGCTAATGAAAAGAAACGATTTAACAAACTGCTGAAGGACGTCTCTTTGTTAGAAAAGAACGATTTGTTTCAAAGAAAATTCATCAAGAGTAATCATGCTAAGAAAAGGCGCGATTATTGAAGAAAAACATTTTTATGAAAGGGTGCGACTTCAGAAAAGATGCTGCCAGATCTATCAAAAATTGATTAAATGAAAAGAAGCGCTTCATCACTAAATGGTGCGATCTCAGCAAAACAAATATTAAAGTCAAACAATAATAATTAATTAGATCTGAAAAAGCTTCATTTGAAAAGTAAAAGGACGTGATTATTGGAAGAGACAAATTCAAGGAAATGATACGATGGCTTGAAAGATTTTCATTTTTTCAGACTCATAAGCCAAAGTAATTAATCGAATAGTTACAAATTGGTTGTGCATTAAAGTATGTGATTAAAACTTGTCTAAGTGATGCGATTCTACAAAGAGACATGATCAATACTGTTTAGAAGAGGCAGATATCTAATGTGGTGTCCTTCTATCAAAGGATGCAACATATGGAGAACATATATATATAATTGATATTCAAAAACTGTGAGATGTGGTTGTTGAAATTGAAGACTAGCAGTTCAGTCAGATTCCTACCTCCTTGTGTGGGCTGAAGGTGATATCTTGGATCACATAGAGCAGATTGGAGAGTTGGACTTGTGCAGATCAGATTGAAGGCAGTCTCACTTCCATCAAGTCAAGGTTTTTGTGCCTTGCATTAGGGGTTGGTGCTCCTTGTAGGCAGGTGTCTACTAAATTTATAGAGGTCTAGGTGTTCCTTGTAGAATATATTCTACTAAATCATCTTGGTGTAAATCTGTAGGTTGGTGCCTACCTTGAAAAAATTAATTCAATAAAGTTATATCACTTTGAGGAAATTGGTTCATATCAAAATTGATTGTAATAAGTTTGAAAAGAGTAAGAATAAAAAGTTGTATTTGATTTACTGATTCACCCCCCCCCCCCTCTCAGTAAATCTTTTGTGCTCTTCAATTGGTATCAGAGCAAGGTCCTTCTTAAAAGCTTAATCGCTTGAAGGAGATCCTTAAGAGCACTTATGGCGAATCAAAGCAACACAGTAAAAGCACCCATCTTTGATGGGACTAATTATGCATTCTGGAATATCAAGATGGAAGCATACTTGAATGCACTTGGATTTGATGTACGGCAATCTATTGTTGATGGGTACTAACCTCCAGCCACCCCTCCAACGGATCAAGCAGGGAAAAAGAGAAGTGAAAACAATGCAAAGGCTAAACATGCTCTTCTTTGCAGCCTAACAGATTCTGAGTTTACAAAAGTCATGAGATGCAAATCAACAAAAGAAATTTGGGACAAACTTCAAAATATTTATGAAGGAGATGCAAAGGTTAAGAAAGCAAAGTTGCAAACTCATAGAAGGAAGTTGGAGACTCTCAAAATGGAGGATGATGAAGATATTGCCTCATATTTTCTTCGAGTTGATGAAACAATGAATATCATGAGGGGACTTGGTGAAGAGATCAAGGATAACTTCATTATTGACAAAATTCTAAGATCTCTTTCTACAAAGTTTGAAGCCAAGGTTGCAGCATTGGAGGAATTAACAAACTTGGATCAGCTAACCAAAGATGAATTACATGGAATCCTTGCTGCCTATGAGATGAGGATTGAAGAAAGATCACCACAAAAGGAAGTCTCATTCAAAGCATCCAAAAAGGGCAAGAACAAGCATGAAGAAAAAGATGAAAAATCAAGTGATGAAGCTGAATCTTACTTCATGGGTAAACTTAAGAAAGGAAAAGGAAAATACAAAGGAAAATTTCCTTTTAAATGTTTTAATTGTGGAAAAGTTGGACATTATGCTTCAAAATGTCCTCAAAATGAAAGCAGCTCTAGTGAAGAGGAAAAGGAAATCAGCAATAAGAAAAAGGGAAAGAAGAATTTCAATTCAAAGAAGAAATTTCAAAAACATAAGAAGAGTTTTTATTCAAAGAAAGATAGCAGCACCTCCGAAGAACAAAGTGAAGATAGCTCAAGCAATGGGGAAGATGAAATATTGTTTATGGCTGAATGTGAAAAAAAAAATGTTGATCAAGAATGTGAAGAAGAAAAAGAGATAGATCAAGATGGAAATGAAGGAGAAGAAATAGATCTTGAAGAAGAATTGCACTATGCTTACAAGAAAAATGAAGACTTGAAGAAGAAGGCTACCAAGTGCAAGTTGAAGATCAAAGAGATGACAAATGACTTGGAGAATTCAAGCAAAACCATTGAAGATTTGAGAGCTCAAATCATGGAAGCTGAAAGAAATGAAGAAGAATTGAAAAACAAACTCAATACAAAGGAGATGAAATGTGACAAGCTGGAGCAAGAGATAGCGATGCTAAAGTTGGAATTGGAGAAAACAAAGGTTCAACACTCAAAGATTGATAAAGAATCCAGCAAGCTGATTGAGCTAATGAAGGCTCAAGATTTTCTTCAAAGCAAAATAGGAGGTGGTTTTGAAGAACAATCCAAGAAGGTCACTAACTCCAAAGAAGATTTCAAGACTTTTTCAAAGCAAGGTGAAGAAGAGTGGATAAGTGCTGATTCTAAAAGAAGATTGAATAGTAGGCACATCTATGCATTTAATGGCTATTGTTTTCTATGTAACAAATTTGGGCACAAGGCCTTAAATTGTAAAAATAAAGTGAAAAATAGTTCTAGCTACCTTAGGAGAGATTATAATCCTTTCACGCCATTAATGAACTATAATAATCTATGCTACAATTGTAATAACCTTGGGCACAAAGCACAAGCTTGTAGGACAGTTTTTAATGACTCTCCAAAACAAAACAAAATGGTAGATAAGTCTATTAAAAGGAAAGAAATACCTATCAAAGTATGGAAGAAAAAGGAGAAATCAATGTTCATCCAAACTGCCTTACATGCTGAAAGTAAGAAGGATAGATGGTACATTGATAGTGGGTGCTCAAAGCACATGACAGGTGACAAGAGCAAATTCATCTCTCTTGAACCTACTGATGAAGGAACAGTAAGATTTGGTGATAATACAAGAAAACAAATAAAAGGAAAAGGAACACTTAATCTAAATAATGGGAGAGCAAAAACTGAAAATGTTTTGTATGTCAAAGGTCTAAAAGAAAATCTTCTAAGTGTTAGTCAACTTTGTGATCAAGGACATAGTATCACATTTCTTTCTAATACATGTGATATCAAGAAAGATGGAAAGCTGGTTGCTCAAGCTGAAAGGAAACATAATTTGTATGTTTTAAAGGAGATAAGTTGTGAAAGTTGCAACTTAGTACAAGAGGATGAAAGTTGGTTGTGGCACAAGAGGCTAGGCCATCTAAACTTTGATAATATTGTCAAAGTTAGCAAATCAAATGCTGTGAGAGATATGCCAAGGATAACAAAACCTTCTAATATCATTTGTAAAGAGTGTCAACTTGGAAAGCAAACAAAGTCAAGCTTTAAGTCTAAGGAGCATTCTTCATCAAAGCCATTAGAACTCATACATACAGATCTTTGTGGGCCAACCAAATCCAAGAGCATGAATGGAGAAAGATATTTTATGTTGCTGATTGATGACTTCTCAAGAATGACTTGGGTTGCATTTTTGAAAGAAAAATGCTGAAGCTTTTGATAAATTCAAAGCTTTCAAAGAGCTGGTTGAAAATGAAGCAAACAGTAAGATAAAATGCCTTAGATTAGATCGAGGAGGAGAATTCACATCAAAAGAATTTGAAAATTTATGCATAGAACATGGAATTAAAAGACAATTTTCTGCAGCAAGAACCCCTCAACAAAATGGGGTTGTAGAAAGGAAAAATAGGACGGTTCAAGAAATGGCAAGGGCAATGCTAAATGAAATCAAGATAGCAGATTCCTTTTGGAAGGAAGCAATTCATACAGCAGTCTACATTCTGAATCGTGCACAAATAAGAGTGAACAATGAGAAGACACCTTATGAACTTTGGAAAAGAAGACCAGCAACTGTCAAGTACTTCAAGATTTTTGGAAGCACTTGCTACATTAGAAGAGATGAAGAAGATTTGAGCAAATTTGACACAAGAGCAGATGAGGGAATCTTTCTTGGCTATTCATCAAGAAGTAAGGCATATAGATGCTACAACAAAAGAACTCACAAAATTGTTGAAAGTGCTAATGTAAGAATTGATGAAGGAAAGCAATTCAAAGAAGTTGGACAAAGTGATCACCATGTTCAAACTATGAATGATGAAGACAAAGAGGATGAGGACTCCCAAGAGGAAGAAAAGGAGGAAGAGGCAAAAGAAGGAGAATCTTCACAAAAGACTCCCATGAAAACACCAAAGACACCTTCCAAGTTTGTTCAAAAGAACCATCCTGAAGATTTAATCCTTCAAGATAGATGTAGATCTACAAGGAAAATGGTGAATTACAATGAAGATTGTCATGCAGCATTCCTATCTCAAGTTGAGCCCAAAACTTTTGAAGAAGCAAGCAAAGACAAAAGTTGGATTGATGCAATGAATGAAGAATTGGATCAAATAGAGAAAAATGAAACTTGGGAAATTGTTCCAAGACCAAAAGATAAGAATGTAATTGGCACAAAATGGGTTTTTAGAAACAAATTAAATGAAGATGGTCAAGTCACAAGGAACAAAGCAAGGTTAGTGTGCAAAGGCTATGCACAAGTTGAAGGAGTAGACTTTGAGGAAACCTTCGCACCAGTTGCAAGGATTGAAGCAATTAGAATGTTTTTATCCTATGCAAGTCACAAAAAGTTTAAGGTTTATCAAATGGACGTCAAATCTGCTTTTCTTAATGGAGATTTAGAAGAGGAAGTTTATATTGAACAACCTGAAGGCTTCCTACTATCAGAAGACATGGATTATGTGTGCAAGTTAAAGAAAGCTCTCTATGGGCTTAAACAAGCTCCTAGAGCTTGGTATTCTAGACTTGACAAGTATCTCAAAGAACAAGGTTTCAAAAGAGGAGATGTAGATAGCAATCTATACATCAAAGAAGAAGATGGATATTTATTGATTGTGGTGGTATATGTAGATGACATCATTTTTGGTGGAGACAAGGACAGAATGTGCAAAGAATTTTCATCATGTATGCAAAAAGAATTTGAGATGTCAATGTTGGGAGAATTATCCTTCTTCCTTGGGCTGCAAATTTCACAATTAAGCAAAGGTATTTTCATCTCCCAAACCAAATATGTGAAAGAAATGTTAAAAAGGTTTAGGATGGAAGATTGCAATCCTGTTAGTACTCCTATGGTTACAGGTTGCAAGCTAAGTAAAGATGATGAATACCAAGAAGTGAATCAAACACTTTATAGATCTATGATTGGAAGTTTATTGTATCTAACTTCTACAAGACCAGACATAATGCAAGCTGTTGGAGTTGTGGCAAGATTTCAAGCAGCACCAAAAGAGACACATGTTCATGCGGTAAAGCGTATATTCAAGTATTTGAAAGGCACAATGGAATATGGTCTATGGTACCCTAGTAGCAATGATTTCACTCTTGAAGCATTCACAGATGCTGATTGGGCTGGTAATGTGGATGACAGAAAAAGTACAAGTGGAGGAGCTTTTTTTCTTGGAAGAAATCTAGTGTCTTGGATAAGCAAAAAACAAGAATCAGTCTCTCTATCTACAGCTGAAGCTGAATATATTGCAGCAGCAGCATGTTGCACTCAACTTTTATGGATGAGGCAAACTTTAAAAGACATCAAAGTGGAGTATGATCATCCCTGCACTATCTATTGTGATAATACTAGTGCAATCAATATCTCCAAGAATCCAGTGATGCACTCAAGAACCAAGCACATACCTATTAAGTATCACTTTTTGAGAGAACAAGTAGGAGAAAGACAAGTGTGTTTAGAATACATAACCACAAAAGAGCAAACTGCTGATATATTTACTAAACCACTTCCAAGAGATACATTTAATATCTAAGGGATAAATTGAGAGTTGTTCCACATCCATCAAATTAATTGATGGAAGTATGTATTCAGGGGGAGCTACGCACAAAATCTTGTAGCTTCATGGAGCTGAAATATTGTTAGAAGACCCCTTGCCATTGATGTCAAAGGGGGAGAAATTGGAGTCAGGGGGAGCAAAAAGAAGAAGATCAAAAGAAATCTTTGAGGATCAAGTTGCCATCAATGACAAAGGGGGAGATTGTTAGAAATATTGTCATTGATGTCAGAACAAATATGAGAAAATGGACTTGAACTTATGTTGATTATTTGTTGATAATCAAGTTGAAGACCATTGTAGTGTATGTCAAAAGAAGAGATCAGATCTTTATGTATGTCAAAAGAAGATACCAAAAGATCATTTCAGGTTGATCAATTCTGAATTATGATCAAGGAGAACAATTTTGCAAGATTGACAGGTTACAGATAAATATACAGCTGACTGTGAAGAAAGGAGATTCGAATTTAAAGAGAAAGTTAAAAGAAGATTCGAATGTGGTAAAGGGAGCAGGCTTAAAAATAATGATAAATAATTTGTGTTTGATAAAAAACAAAAAGATTCGAATCTAGAAAAGACAAATTGAAGTCTTCGAAAGGACGCGTATTTTACTCTAAAAATGTGACTTTGTTAAAATTCAGGAGGACACGTTTTTAACAAATGACGTCTTTTGCAAAAGTCATATATATCAAAATGACGTGTTTATTAAAAGACACGATTTAGATGCTAATGAAAAGAAACGATTTAACAAACTGCTGAAGGACGTCTCTTTGTTAGAAAAGAACGATTTGTTTCAAAGAAAATTCATCAAGAGTAATCATGCTAAGAAAAGGCGCGATTATTGAAGAAAAACATTTTTATGAAAGGGTGCGACTTCAAAAAGATGCTACCAGATCTATCAAAAATTAATTAAATGAAAAGAAGCGCTTCATCACTAAATGGTGCGATCTCAGCAAAACAAATATTAAAGTCAAACAATAATAATTAATTAGATCTGAAAAAGCTTCATTTGAAAAGTAAAAGGACGTGATTATTGGAAGAGACAAATTCAAGGAAATGATACGATGGCTTGAAAGATTTTCATTTTTTCATACTCATAAGCCAAAGTAATTAATCGAACAGTTACAAATTGGTTGTGCATTAAAGTATGTGATTAAAACTTGTCTAAGTGATGCGATTCTACAAAGAGACATGATCAATACTGTTTAGAAGAGGCAGATATCTAATGTGGTGTCCTTCTATCAAAGGATGCAACATATGGAGAACATATATATATAATTGATATTCAAAAACTGTGAGGTGTGGTTGTTGAAATTGAAGACTAGCAGTTCAGTCAGATTCCTACCTCCTTGTGTGGGCTGAAGGTGATATCTTGGATCACATAGAGCAGATTGGAGAGTTGGGCTTGTGCAGATCAGATTGAAGGCAGTCTCACTTCCATCAAGTCAAGGTTTTTGTGCCTTGCATTAGGGGTTGGTGCTCCTTGTAGGCAGGTGTCTAATAAATTTATAGAGGTCTAGGTGTTCCTTGTAGAATATATTCTACTAAATCATCTTGGTGTAAATCTGTAGGTTGGTGCCTACCTTGAAAAAATTAATTCAATAAAGTTATATCACTTTGAGGAAATTGGTTCATATCAAAATTGATTGTAATAAGTTTGAAAAGAGTAAGAATAAAAAGTTGTATTTGATTTACTGATTCACCCCCCCCCCCCCCTCTCAGTAAGAGTAAGGTCTGATCTCTGCTCATAAATCTGCTCCTTTTTCTGCTCTAGATCTGCTCTTGAAGTAGGAAAGATATGCAATGAATTGATGGTTAAAATGTCCTCCAAAACTCTTTTATTTATACACCTTCAAATCCCTCTTCAACTAAGGGTTGCACCTCCCCAAAATATTTTTTTATTTTCCAAAATGAGGTGCACCACTCTAGGGGGAGTCAGCCCTTTTTAAATACAAAATTTATTTATTTTTAATTTTTCAAAAAAAACACACCTCTAAATGAGGCGGCTCCAAGAGGGGGTCGTCCAATTTATTTAATTTTAATTTTGCAAAAAAGAAACTCTCAATCGGCCCTTTCACATCAATGACAATCAATTTTTCAACACAAACAACTCATGAAATTAGTGGCTATGTTTCAAAACTAGTGGTTGTGTTTCATGCTCTTCTATGCCCACAACCTATGCAACTCACGTTTTCAATACACAAGTATTGGCCTCCTTCACATCATGATCTTTCTGCACAATTTTAAACCAAATCATCTTGCTTCTATTGTTTCGAATTTTTACAAACCCTAACTTGTGATTGTGTAACTACAACTCGCAACATGACTTACTTCCTTTCATTTGGCTCCTCTATTAACATCTCATAGTAGATATTGCGGCTTCATCCTACTCTGATACCATATTGAAATAATACCAAAGAGAGAAGTAACTGACAATAAATAAACTTAACACGTATCCAAGATTCTAAATACTAATAGCAACTAATAGTATTACACATCACTAACTCAATATGGTGACTTTAATACAAAAGGCAAGCCTTATATTCTAACAATCACTTTACAGAAGCACACACTTTTTGACTTATGGGCCCTTTTTTGTGTTTCAAACTTTGAACTTCTTCACACCTCTATATGGCACATGCTTTTTGACTTATTTTCTAGCTTTGACTCAGACATTTCATCATGAAGCATGCTCCATACCAAGTGACAATCTTCATGACTTAAAAATCAAAAAGTGTGTTTCCTTTGTTTCTACTCCACTAATCTAAGAAGCCCTTTCTTCACCTTTTTACTAACTTTGGGTCACTTAGTGCATTCACATGCTCCAATACACTAGGATGTCCCTATTTCCATGCCTTAAGTCAATTTTAAATATTTTCGCTCATCCATGCTCCTTTCTTCACTTTACCCAATGCGTTTGCAAAGCTTCTTTCATTGGCCTTGCAAAGGCATTAACTAGAGATGACAAATACAACATTCATGACCTAAGAAACACTTAGTGTATTCACATGCTCCAATACACTAGGATGTCCCTATTTCCATGCCATAGTCAATTTACATCTGTTTGCTCATCCATGCTCTTTTCTTCACTTTACCCAATGTGTTTGCAACGCTTCTTTCATTGGCCTTGCAAAGGCATTGACTAGAGATGACAAATACAACATTCATGACCTAAGGAAAGAAGGATTTAACAATGGTTCATTTGATAGACAAATGGCGGTATTTTGACTTGAAGTTGAAACATGACTCCACACGAAAATTTCAAATGGGTAACATACAATTTCCTAAAACATCAATACTAAGTTATTCACAACGTCCATTCTTATCCATATGATAATTACAACTTGAATCATCTATCCACTTGAACTTAGAAGTATGGGCATGAAAAGCATTGGAAGTACAAGCAACAAGTGCAATATTATTATCACTACCTTCACCATGGCAACTCTTTTGAACCTCCATTCTCCTCAATGAGATCCTACCTCTTTGATGTGGAAATGTTCTCCCTATGTCCCATCTTCCCACAATAGAAACATCCTTTGTTCTTCTTCTTGCCTTCACCATCTTAGCAATAAACTGGTCAAAACCTGATGACTAGATTTGCTACTAATTGTAAGATGCTACTATTTCAGCAATACAGATTGCCAAATGATCACCATGAGCAACAAATTACATCTATGGGCTGCCACTTCAACACTCTCATATCTACCAAATGGCATCTTTAATATCACCACCACACATCCACTAAATCCCCTTTGTATGTCAAACATCCACATAAGATACTGCCACATCATCACATATCCATGTTAACAATCCACCCTACAAATAAATCATCAAAAACACTCTTGACCCCAAGTTAGCAAGGCCAACACATTTGCTAACCAAGGTAGGACTTGTGCCTAGCCCCTTATGCATAATTTTGCACTTTTATAAAAAGATAATAGAATTTGTTGCCAAGAAATCCACAGGTCCTCCATGTAACCACTTTCATAGCTTTGACATCGATCTGCAACCAGTGATGCTACCACGCAACCATCTACTCAACCAAATGCTCAACCCCTACCACTATTTGTTTGGCACTAATATGACCCCCCAATAGACCCAAAAGGTTTAGATTGAGATCTAAAGAGTGACAAATGGACCCATGATTTTTTTCCCAAGGAATCCAAAAAATGTGATTCCTTCAGAAATCTTAATTTTCTATAAATATAAAACCTTACACAAGACAAGCAAAAAAGAATCTTTTCTCTTCAAACAAGATCTCCAAAGCTCCAATTATGACGAGATTAGCATATCTACCTCCAAAATATCCTTTACAACCACCAATATGTTGATTTACAATCCCATCTTCACAATTCAAACCCTACAAAATAGATAAACAAGATTAAACACTCCTTGTTTGTTGATCACACTTTCACCACACCATATGGTTGCAAAGTACTAAATCATAAATGCTATATTCCATGTTTGAAATAAATAAAATACATATAAACATACAGACAAACAAAGCTAACACAAGATATTCGAGAGTAATTCCCATAAGGATTCTAGTATCACAATGTACTCAATAATAAGAAAATTGCAATTGTATGTGAATAATAAGCGGGCACAAGGACTTATAAATACCAAGGCTTTTTCATGTTTCCAAGATCGTGGGGATGCAAAGACAAGGTTTCAAAGATGGCAAAAGTTTTCCCAAATTTTAGAGACCTCAAGGAGACGACTCTTGAAATAACTAAAACAAGTTAAAAGCAGCTGAAATTTTAAAAAGTAAATGCAATGTGTTGCATTTGCAATGATAATCCTCCCCCTTCTAGGTTTTTAGCATTTTTCTCCTTAAAAGTTGCCTATTTGTTCTTATGCACCAAATGGAATTTTTGTCTAGTTCTACAAAAAGGAGGCATCCCTTTCAAGTCCCAAGATGTCCAAGACATTGGGGAATTCATTCGCACTTGGGGGGCACATCCTCGTGAAACACTGAATACCCATTTAATCAATAATGAGTGATGTAAGCCTATGCACTAAATTACATCCCATGGTATTCTATAAATTAAGGATCTACAAGGGGCCCGATAAAATGAGTCAATTAGAAATCTACTTGTTTCTGGGAGAAACGAACAAATAGAAAGTCCCCAATTCATAGATGATCTACTTGATGAAACACTATAACAAAGTTGAGAAAATAAAATAATGTCAATGAACAAATACCACTCAAACCAATCCTATTATAAGCCAATCTTCAATAGGGGACCAACTTTGATGGCTTTTGCTACAATCATATGTCAAGATATTTCCCCTTTGACCATTTTTGTGATGCTAGAAACTAAACAAATATGGATGCATCCATTAATTGGGTTCTTGAAGCCAAGAATTTCATGTATGCAAGTCTCCCTTACTAGAAGCAAATGTTACACAATCTAGTTAACATTACATCCAAAGGCTACACACTCTTAAATTATGAGAAAAAGAGGATTATAATATCATCAAAATGTTCTTGCATGGAGTCTAATTTAGGACAAGTACATAGATATATGTTTAACTCCTAGTGGTATTTATTAATACAACTTTTTCTTTAAGGATATAGATGACATTGCACAAATTGGTTAAGATAAGTTGGTGCAAAGTTATATCGGTGATCATGCAACTTTGCAACTTCTTCAATGTGCAAACACTAGTCAAATTGCACCCATATGAAACTGTTGTATTAAGTCAAATTTATCATCTAGAAATCCTCATTTATCTATTGCTAATGTGTTTTGGAATCTTGCCTACTTCACCTTTTGTTTTTCATTATCTAACCCCTATAGGATCAAAAATTTGAGCCCTTGGAGAAATGCGCCTCTACAAAGAAAAAGGACATGTGGGGAGACTTTTAGGGATGTGACACTAAAGTTGGTGTTTTGGTGTGTGTAGCAACTATGGCACTGTAATATCCCACCCCTAATAGGATATTTAACTTGCAATTTTGTTTCAGTTTAATAGATATTCTACTTTATCAAACTCAGAGTGATATCTTTCCATATAAGGTAAAAGATAATCAAGTGAAATACTAATATAAACCTGAGATGATTTCTAACACATGTCCATAAGCAAAGCCTGGTAATCCCCTATTACATTTGCAGCAATTTGACATCAAACATGCTCAGAACCCAACAATGTATTTTTCTGAAACTTGTATGTTACTATGACCACCTAGAATTACAAATGGAAACTACAGCAATACTAGTATTAACTGTAGAATGTCTAGAACATAGTGGTTTTCATATAACCTGTTGTACCCAAAATAATTTTTTGCTTCAATGAGGCATCTTGATCAAAATGGTCTAAATCATGTAAATTTTTTGTCAAAAGTCCATTTAGGTCAAGCAAAGCATAGCCTTTTTGTGGGTTTATATCTACGAAGATACTTGCAAAATTCTGAAATTTTGAAAATTAGGGTTTCGTACCCCTGTTTCTAGGAAAACCCCTAAAAATAGGACCTTTCCAAAATTAGATGAAAATGATTTTGACAGGATAATTTAACTTCACGATTGTTGGCATTTAAATTCGCACCTCTGGAATGCGTATTTGAAACGGATAGCTATGCACAGATAAACTGCTCTTCAAATTAGGAGGGGAAGCTCCCTCTTGCTGATGGTGTTGAAAGAAAGTAAACTAAGAACTAAGTTGCCTATCTTTTTGATCAGCTTAGAGCACAAGGTTTATTAAACACAAACGCCGCAGCTGAGATTTTCCGATTTAAGAACTTCAACTACGACTAACTTAAACTAAAGACGTTTCTAACTTCTCAAGTAATAAGCAGAGCAAGAGAAACTAGAAATGAACAAGGTGGATTCTCTGACAAAATACTTCAATAAACTCTTTCTCAACAAACATCTACACACTTCAATGTAAGCTGAAATCAAGATCATAAAAGTAGAACACAAATAACGGAAATCTGAGATGTTATATCAAGGCAAAGAAGGCTCATGATTTTATTACTCAAACTTCTAGAACAAAACTTACTTCTAACATGCCTGGAACAAGAGATTGCAGCTAAAGAGGCTTGCAATCTTATTCTTACACAATACAAACAGCAATTACAATAACTTCTTGTTGGCTAAAAGAGACTCAACAATTGGCTATCATAAAACAATTGAACAACACTTGAGTAACAAATAGAAGGCACAATAGGCGTTTTGTTATCACTAGCATGGTTAAAGAAAACTAATGAGCAAAGGCTCTTATTTATAGACAAGCAGAGGAGTAGGGAACCCTAAAATCTCCTTGCTTTCACAATCTAGGGCTTGCTCAACAAGCAAGCTTTATTTCTAAATCTAGAAAGAAGATAACATATAACACCTAAGAAAGCAGAAAAAGCGGGAAACGCCAACTATTACATTTATCTTCTTTCTCTTCTCAAAGAATGGATAAGAATTATTCCAAGAATAGAAAGAAAGCAGGAAAGAAAGCTTCTAGAAGAAACCTGCTTTAAAGCTCAATCACATCTACTAGAAAATTAGAAATTGTGTCCCGGTTCGGTGCATCTATGCCATCAATAGCAAAACACCGCTTTTCTAGAATATCTTCAGCATCTGCAACAGATCTCAGGAAATCTTCGACCTCATTGGCCGCTTTCTCAAACTTTGTTGACATCATCGAAATATGACCTATCCTTCCGCCAACTGGATTGCAACTACGAACAACACTCTGAAATTGATCCTGCACTTCATCAAGCTCGACGTAGGAACCATCTTCAAGACTGTACTGAGAAGGAATATCTGTGATAAACTCATTGATGAAAAGAAGAGCTTCAATCACCCTTTGTCTGTAGGCGATAAATTCTTCGGATATCCTCTCATAGGTTTTTACTTTGAAAACATGGCGCTCTCTCCAAGCAAGGATTTGTCTCTTGTGTTCTTTAGAAACTGCTGAACCATAGGTTGTGTCTAAATCAGCAATGATGATCTCATGCCTTGGTCTTACTTCAGCCAGTGTTTGTTCAAATCCTTGGATACCTTGACGTAGCTCATGAGCATTTTCTCTCAACTGGAACATTCGTGCCAAGATCTCCTTTCCTCTGACAATGAAACTCTCGATCCACTCCTGAGTTTTTTTCCCACAAATGACCAGCTGTCTTAATTGCTGATGATCAGCTAGTGTCTCTAAAATCTGGGGCAGCAACTGGGTTGCCTATGAAGAACCATGGACAAGATTAGAAATATAAAGCCTGAGCTGCTAATTTTCAGCCTTGAGGGCTGCCTTGTCTTCTCCATCCTTGAGCACTCTTTCCTGAAGGTTTTCGGACACAACTCTGAATAGACTCACATCCGCATGTCTAGTATTTCTACCAAGATTAGCCTTGACCATGACGAAGTCATCCATATTCACCTCATCCCTGTTCTTGTCTTCTGGGGGCAATGCAGTCTCCATGATTATCTCGTTATCAGGATTCCTATCAAGGTGAACTTGCTTCTTTGCTTTCTTCTTAGGAGGTTCCTAATAGATGTTATCGAGATCATCAACACTCACCTGATATGAAGGCCTTCTTCTTACCCTTCCCAAGGAGTTCTCAAGCCAAGACACGGTAGTATCTTTACTAACTTCCTTAGGAGGTGCTATTGCAATTTCCTCGTCATCTTCAATATCAAGGTCGATGTGAATCGGTAAAGGTTCTATCAAAGGTACAGAAACATGTGTTAAAGGTGACTCCTCTATTTCTTTCTGAGGTACGGGCTCGTCAGGAGGAGCTTTTGTTTCAGCTGTAGGTTGCTCCTGTATGACTATGCCTGAGAAGTCTAACCTTCTTCTTACATTTTTACTTGATCTACTACCTTTAACGCCTTCTTGAGATTGACTTTTACCCTTCCCTTTCGACTGTGCTCTAGAAGAAGAGGGAATTGTCCTTGGCGGCTCTGCTACTAGAATGGAGTTTTTCCTCTTAAGGATTAGGAAAACCTTGCTATGCTCAAGGACTTGTCTTGTCCTGTCTTCGACTGAGAGGGATTCTTTATTAGCCCAGTTGACTTGTGAAAGGGGTTGATCTTCTATTCGCTTCTGAGTATACATCAGGAGAAGCACATCCTCATCATCATCTGATAACCCTTCTATATCTTCATTTAAGCAGTCTTTCATTTGGTGAAGAGTGAGCATGCTGTAACTACGCCTTCACACCTCAAACTCATCTGTACAATTAGCCCAAAAATCTTCAAGGGTGGATATATGAGCATAGTTCTTCTCAAGTCGGCCAGCGTAGACACCATGAGGATCAAATGATCGTCTCTCACTGTAAGACTTGAGGCTGAGTTTATCTAACTCATCTCCTATTGTTTTAGCATCTGTGGCAGTCCTGCATGTATAAATTCCCAGCCCTAATGGAAAATGAAGAGAGGGTTTCCTTCTATTCCTCAAGACTGTGTGGACATCGTGTGCCTGCCTTAAGAATTCCATGAACACGACCTCGTCTAACGGATACCTTGGTAACATAAGCGGGGCACCTGAATAGCCATAGACCCTGAGATAGATGAAAGTAGGAAATTGTATGAACCAATCTGCCCACTCCGCCATCGCTGTCCTGGCAACTGAAGAGATGCTGACGTGCAATACATTGTCCAGGTCCCGCACTGTGTACATCAGAAAAGCCTTGTTCACTCTCTTGTAGTGATGCAGCGACTTCGTGAATTGCAAATGGGGATACTAGTTATATATATGCTGTACACTCAATGATCCCTTGGTGTTCAACCCTCTGAATTGACCTTGATAGGCCACCAGGTAGACTAGGTAAGACACCATATGAAACTTATGAAATTGGAAGTATTCTGTTATCTGCTGATGTAGGCTGTCACTGATCAAGGTGGGCCAATCATAGAACTCGATTTTCTTCATGATGTGAGGTATGGCGTAAAACATCCAAGGCTGAAACTTGGTGGCGTCTTCTGAGCCAATTACCCTGTTGAGCAAGGTGATAATGATAGCAATTTCATCCTTAAACTCCCCTCGCCCAACATTCTTTGGCAGAGTCTTATGCTTTTCTATCATCCACCTCTGTGCAATCTTCTTGCTATATTTGTCTTTGTGCATGTCCCATATCCTTTCACATTCACCCTTTGAGATAGTAACGCTTTCAGGCCATGGGGGAATGGAAAAACACTTCTCGAACATATCAGACTTCAGATTACAAATTAATCTACCATCAACTGATTGGATCTCCCTAGTAGCCGGGTTGTAATGCTTGATGCAAGAGATTACGAACTCAAGACTCTGAACTGATATAGGAATAGACGCTGCTGCGAGGAGTCCAGAATGTCCCAGGTTCCTGATTGAGGTGTTGCCTACGCTCTCCAAAGCGTGTAAATCAAACACTGGCTTAATGTGATGCAAGTCTATCTCAGCTGTTTTGATGTAATCATGATAGAGAGTTAATTCAGTCTTGAAAACATTGGGAGTGTACTCCATTTTGGAAACCTTGAAAAATGACTGTAAACTCGCCTATGTTCAGGCAAGTTTTGAGCAACTTACTATTTTTAGAATGCTGATTTTCTCGCTCCAACAGACAAATTTTTTGAAAATTTTTTTGAGATATGGGTTTTGCTCAAAATTTTGTTGCAAGACAACCCAGATCATCCGTTTTCGAAAATTTTGAATTTTCCCTGAAAAAGCAGCAAACCCTAATTTCTTCAATTTTCACGAAAAAAGTTGGCCCCTGGGTTTTATTCAGAATATGATTAGAAATGGACCCAGTTGATTAGATTTGCAAAACCCTGATGGCTGATCGAAAAAGCAGCCAACCCTAGGATTTGGAATTTTCTTGAAAAAAGTTGTGATATGGGTTTTCTTCAGAAGACTGATTTGAGAGGACCCAAATGGTTGAAAACTGAATGCACTGAGGATTTCACTGACATGCAAATAAAAAGCAGCTGCTGCAACTTGATGAAGTTCTTGAAAATTTCTTCAGAAGAATAAAGTGAAAAGACCCAGATGGCTGAAAATTTGAAAACCTTGGCTTTCTCCTTGAAAAACTTGATCTTCTGGATGAAAAAGCATGAAAAAGCAAGGGTTTATCTTGCTGGTCTGAAAAATTTAATGAATAACCAGCAAACCAAGCTCTTGAATCTTGAAAAATTTCTTCAAACTTGCTGCTCCAATTTTCTCCTCTGAATGCTACCTGCAAAAATAATAAAAATTACATGAAAGAAAGGTGTTAAATAGACTTAGGGTTTTGAAATAGGTTTGTTTTCTTTTGCTTTTATTTTCAAAACCCTAAAAATCTCTGATCATTGTACTTGGACGCCTTCTTCCACTTGCAATTTTGAAACTTTGAAAATCTTGAAAATTTCTCTAAGGCATGAGAAGTTGGGCGCCCTTCTTGGCTAGGGGCACCTACTTCAAGCAGTGTTAGTCATTTTTTTGATATTTTCAACTTTTTACCATTTTGACCTCCTACTTCGCCTTCGATTTTCGGCTTGCAGATTAATCTGATGGGCGAGCCGAATGATTCAATGCGGAGCCAGACTGATTCTGAGAAGATTGTTCCGGAGGCGTCTCTGGCTAAAAACTTCATTTCGACCTTCAAATTCATGGGAGCCTTTTCCTTCCAGGGGCGCCCATTTTGTCCAGAGTTAGCCATTTTTATGATCTTCAATTTCTTCATTAACTCCTCTTCTACAGATGATCTCATCAAATCTGGTGACTCAAGCGTCGGATTGATTGCCGGTTATGCTCGTTGCGAAGTTGATGAGATATTAGGAGAGGTCTTCTAGGAGAAGCTTCACCAAACAATTGAATTTAGACCTTCAAAAGCTTGGGCGCCCTTCTTGGCTGGGGGCGCCCAAGTTCACCATACTTAGTTTATTTTCCACTTTCTCTTGTTTGCTTCTAAATTCTGAAATTTCACTTTTGTTTCACCCTATGTTCAACTTCTCGTATCTGGCGACTGCAAACTCCGATTGACACGCTGAATATCTCGTTGGTGAGCTGGATCAACTGTGAAGAGATCATGTTAGAGCCACATCTACAAATTCCTTTGTTTTACCCCTTGAAATCTTGGGCGCCTCTTCTCTCTAGGGGCGCCCGACTTGGCCATTTTTACCTGACTTTCGTCTTCAAGTTTGAAACTTTCATTCTGTACGTTCCTCTTTGATCTGAATCTGCTGGAGATTGGACAGTCGGATGATCTGACGGAGACAGGCGTGGCGAAACTGGCTGAATACTGAAGAGATTGAGCATATTCTCAAACCCTAATTGTTGAGTTAGGTGTTCCAAAAAGTTGGGCGCCTTTCTTCACCAAGGGCGCCCAAAGTTCCCAATGTTAGAAAATTTTCACAATTTTAACCTTCTCCTTCGTTCTTCGTGCTTGCTCACCGACTCGCCTTTTGTTGAATGCTTTGAATGTTGAATCTAACGCTTGGCAGCCAACTAACCTCCATTGATGGCCTTGGAGCTCCTGATATGCTTCTGAAAAAGCAGAATAGACCCACTAGGGCAAAACTGATCATTTCGAGATTTTGACTGCACTAGCCTAATATGGACGTATTTTGAGCCAATCAAAATCAGTTTGAACCCTAACAGACCAACTTTCTATTTTTAAAAAATTTTGCCAGTATCCGTTTCAAAAGAAACCCAGAAAAAGTTACTATTTTTAGAAAATTTCTAAAAATAGCAGTTTTCCTAAAAAGTAGGGATGAAAAACTGAGATCTGGGTTTTGTAGATTAAGCTGCTTTGAGCAGACCCAGATCGTCAGATTTTGAAAATTTTGTGTTTTACCCCTCATGCAAGACATGCACACCCAAAGTTTGACCTTTTTTACTAATTTAACAAGACTTTTACTCATTTCTTCAAAATGTCTAAGTGTAACAAAAAATTTAATTTTGGGGTACAACAACGATCACACTGGTCAAGACAAAATCACCAAAAAGCTTGTTTTACTCTAGTGGGTCTACTTCATTTTTTCAGGAGAAAAGTTAGGACCTCCGCAGCCATTAATGGCAGATGGCCAATACCAAGTATCAAAATCTAAGCCTCAAAAGCTTCAACGAATAATCCATGGCGAGAAATGCTCGAAAAGATGCTCTACAACGGAAGGGATTTTCAAAAGTGAAAAATATTGAAAATTGACCAAGTCTGGAAGATGCACGCCTTGCTACAAGGAAGAGGCTACGCAGTCCATGCCTTAGCCATTTTTCCAACACACGTACCCGCAACATGGTGAAGGTGATTGCCAAGATGCACACACTCGCGTCATTGACAACAATGCTCAAACCAATCAAGCTACACAGTGAACGTGAAACGCAAAGAGATGAAGATTTTCAAAGAAAATGATGAAACTGCAGCTAAAAGCGCCCCTGCTGGCTAGGGGCACCCATGAATTCAAAGGGTCAAAGACAATCATCAAGTTTTTCCAAGACAGTCATTTCCTTCGTGTTTTTGTTGGCTTTCCAAATGCATCGTCAAGCAAGCTCACCTAATTCATTGATCACCAGCAAACGGAATCAAGACAGAAGATGTTGAAAGCAAATATCATCAAAGATGGCAGTCAAGTAAGGAAAAAGTGCCCCTACTGGCTAGGGGCGCCTGTGATTTTCAACTACCTATTGAGGTTTTCAGCAATTGCTTTCTCCAAGGCATTTGTTCAGCATCCTTTCAGCTTTGTGATCAATCCAGTTGCAAGCACACAGGACCTGTTAAGCACTCACAAACAAAGATCAAACATAAAACGCTAGAAGCAAACATAAAACAAAGAATTTAATTTGCAATATTTTCCCATGAGAGCTAATTTTGACAATAAGGGTTATGTTAAACAAAATTTGTATGGAGCTAGTAGTTATGAACATTGCCTAGATATTGAGGATTTTTGGGAAGACTGTATAGATGAAGGTGAGGTGCAAAGGAGAAGTTTTATGAGATTGACTTTAAAACAAATAAAAACCTTTGATATTTCTTTCAATATTCCAGAAGATGTAGAGGAAGATTCAATAATTATTGATCCTGAATATCAAGCCCCTGCTGCTGAGCCCTTGTATAGAATTAACTAGTCAGAGGATGAAGTCTCAAATTTGATGGTTCGTTTTGCCCCTATTTTGAGAAGGACTTCAGACTAGTTGAATAGAAAATGGCGGCATAGTTCAAGTTCTCCTCAAGAGCAAAGGACTTCGCAGAGAAATGAACAAGGGACTGTATAGGCCTTTGGCATAAGCATATCAGCTAGAAAACTAATGACTAAGCCATCTGGCACTGGCTCACAGTCAGGAGGAGATGGCAAGAAGCCAAAAGACACAAGGGCCAAGCTAAAATCAATTTGTGAACAGGATAGTGTACCCTCATCAGTGTCTGAGAAAATAACCAGCCAAGAGAAGTCGGCGCCTACAAACTCCGAGGGCATTTTCCAACATATAATTGAAGATAATTCTTTTCCCACATTCTTTGAAGTTCCTCCTTCTCTGGTACGAGATACTTTTGTTTATGTTTAGTCAGTTGAGAAAATGGAGAATGTAAGTGTTGAAAGCAGAGACACTGGGCTTGTAGCTTCTTCTCTAGCATGGTTGAAGAAAGTTGTGGAGAAGAAGAGGAAAAATATTCCTGCCATGATGGTTGAGGTTGATATAGTTGCTATGCTTCTATAGGGTCCCCCTAAACCCAAAAAGGCTAAATGAATGTCACAGATGGTCACTGATCTTACTTCTAGGCATCAACTGCTGGAGATTGTCGATCCTGTAAAAGACTTGAACATAAATGAGATAACATAGGCCAACTACAAGGTCACTCACGTTGATATGGGGCCATCCACATTTGAAGGTAATGTCTATCATGTCGATTACTCTGTTAATGCACTAATTAAAAGGGAAAAGGAACAAAAAAAGGAGAACCTTCAATTACAGTATGAGAATCTTTCTTTAAGGAATTTTATTTTATCAATTGTGACTCCGGTCCCTGAGGAAGCCTCAAGCTCAAATATTCAATGTACCAACCTTTGGATAAATACCGAAAAACTTAATTAAGCATGACAATAAAAGATATCAAACCATCAACAGAAACACTCTATGAAGCAAGTAATAAGCAATCAAATATCTCGAACTTACTTAAAGAAGTGGAAGAACATTTGAACCTCTGAAGCAATCATCTGAAATTTTAGATACCAAACCATTAGCAACAAAAGGGAGGAAATAGGGGAAAAGGAAATACCAATTGTTATATTGATGGTAGAGCAAGTAATAAAGTGATAAATAGAACACCCTTAGATGACTTTCATGAATTCCTCAAAAGAGAATGCCCTCTTATGAGTAAAAATAATAAAGAATGTTTTGAGGAAGACTTCTATCGCTTTAAGGATGAGATTGAATAATTTAGAAAGAAGAACCAGGAACTTGCACTACAACTCCACGAGTCAAATAAATCTAATATGTTGTTAATACAAGGCCTTGAAAAATGTGAGAAGACAATTGTTGATCTAAACAATAAGTTTCAAGAGGAATGTAGATCGAAGGCCCAAGTACAAGAAGATTCTGAGAAGGTGATCAATGATTTGAAAGATCAAATAAAGGAAGCAGAACTAACAATGATCAATTTGAAAATTCAAATTGAAGAAGAGAAAAGAATTTTGAAGGAGGAAAAAATCCAATTGAAAGCAAAGGAAGAGAGTTGTGAAAAACTAGAATGTGAAACTGTATCGTTGAGGAAAGAATTGGAGAAGACAACTAGCAAGCTAAGTACAAGCCTCAAGTTTGAGAAGAGCACCGAAATCCTAGATGACATCATTAATGGACAAAGGTCATCATCCAATAAAATAGGACTTGAGGGTTTAGAACTTGGGATTGGTGACTGAAAATTTGCCCTTTCACCTTGCTGTTTGGGTTGTGTGGGAGGCACCTAGTCTTGGCCTTTGCATTGCAAACATTTTGGAAGAGATTCATGGCGATTTGAGGGAGTTGTGCCCATTGGGGAGTTGCTGGTTGACATTCCAGTCTGCTATTCATGCACTATTGGGCCTCAAATTTCTCTATCAGACCTCTAGCAGCAGCAAATAAGACCTTCTACAGTACTGGGGGGAACTTCTATTGAGGTATCATTGTTATATTCTGTTGGGGGAATACTTATATTCATGTTGGGGTAAAATTTGGGAGTTGTGAAGTAAGTTAACATCATTTTCATAAGTACCATTGGTGATCAGCTCTTGTATTAATTTACTACTTACCCCACTGAATAAGTGGTGCTCTCATTGAATAAGCGGTTGAGCTTTCTTACTTTCATGTCATTTCTTACCCCACTAAGTAAGTGGTGCTCTCACTGAATAAGTGATTAAGCTTTCTTTACTTTATGTTATACCCATTGAATAAGTGGAAGATCTCTCCTGATTGGTCGGCTTTCCGCCAAGTGCTTTGTTTGTTTTAATTCCCGTTGAATAAGCAGATAGTTCATTTCATGCATTTGGTTTGATTACTCACCCCACTGAAGAAGTAGTAGCATTTAGAATTTCATAATTTTGTAAGCCTTCTCACCATATGCTCTCACCTTGCCCACATCAAGATCTAGGTGATCAAAATGTGGAAGGTGTTTACTTTCAGTTAGCTTGATTTTCTAGTTAATGCAAGATCCCCTTCTCACCGTATGCTCTCACCTTGCCCACATTGGGATCTTGGTGATCAAAAAGTAAGGGGTTACTTATTTAGTTGTTTATCATTGCATTTTGGCTAATGCTAACAAGTGCAATTTGAAAAAAAATTAAGGGTGGGTTATTACAGTGGCATCAAAGCTGGTTTCTTGCTAGTCTGTGGGAATTCAATCAAACTCAAATTTGTGACAATGGATTTCAGCAAAGTTGAAGATCAAATTAAGAGGAAGTATGAACAAGAGGCTTCCCAACTCATTGAAAATAATCAAAGCATGCCTAACAGGTTTAGAAACACAGTTTCTTTTGACTCTTTCTTGAGTGTTGTTGTAATATTGAAACCTGGAAAAATGGACTTTGTGTAAGTATATTAGAACAATGAAAGGATCAGAAGTTACCATTGAAGAAGGATAAAAGAAAGAAGAAGTACTTGTTTGTGGTTTGCAGCCAACAAGTAAGCATGAGCAAGGTAAAAATCAATCAACATGCATTGATGATGGGACTCTAAGTTCTAAAGAAAATGAAGCTATAAGTGAAGAGCACATGACACTACAAGATGACTGTGAGATTGGAGAAAAGTCACCTATTGAAACTGCAAATGAAGAACACATGAAGTTTGAGGAAGATACCACCATGGAAATTGTCAAACCTTCCATGATGGATCAGTTTCAAGGAGGTATGAGTTCGTTTGTTATTCCTCTAGGGGAACCAAGCATTGCTTCAGCACTCTTACCTTGTCTTGGCAAGGAATCAATTGGTGGC
>VDFB02010391.1:0-46730 GCA_007258455.2 Sequoia sempervirens
TTTTTCACATAGATTTAACTAGGGGGTTAATAAACCACTATTTTTTGTGCTTGTAAGATGGTAGGTGTATGCTATCACCTTGTGCAAACTCGATGATCAAAATCTAGAACCATCTATTTCTGTGTTTACCCCTTAGAGGGCCTGCCACCCTGCTTCGAAAGGTGGGAACGACCCAAGCAGTAATGGGCTAAAGCCAAGTTCTTCTGAACCACTATATAAATGTGTGGTTGCAATGGGAAGTGGTACGTGATAGCTCTCCCCTAGTATCATTATGATGCAAAAATCCGTTGTTCTAAGGGTTGGGAGACCTCTCGAGGGAGTTTATCATAATATACCATGAACCGAATGCCCTTACTAGAAACCTTTGTGTAGAAAGCCAAAATCCTTTTATTTGTTGGTGCAGGAGGTCGAACCTTTGAAGCCATCCCACATTTTCACGGTTCAAAGTAGAGATATAAAATTCCTCTTTGGGGAATTTAGAGTTTGGTGTACCTGAGAAGAGTGTCGTGGAGGGGAGCCATTGTCACCAAAATCCGAAGCTATCCACTCTAAATAGGTGTGGCTGGAGAAATCCAAGTGGGAACCCAACAAATATTGTCCTAGCCAACCATGGGTTGTGCTTGTCTTCGAGTCAAGTCAAAAAGTTCAGAAATTTTTCTTTTGTGTTTGAACTGCATTCTTGTTAACAACATTTTCAATCTTAATCAAACATTATCACCTATCATAACCTTTGGGTTTCATAACCTTCATCCATCATAATAGCCATCCCTAAGCCATTCATAACCTTTCTTAATTTACCCTAATCATCCCTAACCATCCCTAAACACCTCAAAACATTCCCAAAACCATTAACCAAACATATCTAACTGATATCCTCCATATTCATCCCCGACCTATGAACGAGACCAAAGGATTGAATATTTTGGCCATCGTTTGAAAGAGCTTGAAAAACAACTAGAATCCCAACATTTAAATGAAATGGTGCGATCATCCCATGTAAAGCCTTTATCACCACCAAAAACTACATCATCCAAATTCAATGTTTTTGAATTTTTGCGAAGGCTAAATGAGAAACCCAAATCTAAGTCCTCAAACACAAACAATATTGTGCAATCCTACCATGTCATGCATCTATCTTTATCCCCCATAAGTCAAAATAAATCTCATGAGTCTTTCATCCAAGTTAACGAATCTATCCAACCATCCTCTCCCATCATACCATCTACATCCAATGAGTCATGTCAATCTCTTAGTCCAAAGCATGCTAGCATAAACTCCCTTGCACATCAAGATCAAAGTATTATTTCCACTTCAACCAATGATACCAAAAATCTCCAACCCCCTCTAATCTTTGACCAAGATCCCATCTCTCAAGAACCTCATGATGATCCCCTTCCATCTCAAGAGAAAAGTATCCTTCAAAGTCCTTCCACCCCATCTAATGAATCCATACTAACTAATGATTCCATTGCATCCCAAGAGCATGATAGTTCTTTCATCATTATCAAAGATTTCCTACCATATTTTGATCAAGATACGCCTTCTACAAAATCTCAGGACTCCCTTCCTCATCAAGATCAAGATATTCCTTTCATACCACTTTGTGATGATTCCATACCTAATAAAGAGTAAGCTACTCCATCTCCTGCACCTCGTGATCCTTTTCCAAGTCAATATCAAAGTACCCCATCATCCCCATGTCAATATCCTATCACCCATCCTAATTCCCCTCATGATCACAATCCGCCACAAGAGTCTATCACCCCTATTCAAGCTATCCATGAGCCCCTTACCTATCAAATGGGTTTCCTCACTTTTATCCAAGGTGGTTTACTCCAAGATCTTGTTATTCATTCTATATCACTTCCACCTCATGATGGAATTGCATCTTGTTTCATAAATAATGTGAACCATGATTCCAAACCTGCATAAACAGAAGAAACAATCAATATGTTAAATCAAATGCAAGGTTAGTAACATGATTCTCAAGAAATTCACTTAAATTGCAAAAGAAAGAGGAAATGAAATGAAGAACACAACAAAACTTAAAACATATCAAATCCTATTCTAAAGCAAAGAAAACTCTTAATCTCTTGATGGAATTAGTGCCAATTTGATGTGAAAATTGGCCCTTTCCCAACTCCAATGATGCAATGGTGCTTTGGTGATGAAAATTGATCCACTTTGATGAAGAGTGACAAATACTCCAAGATAAAAACTTGCATAACCTAGCTACAAATTCAAAAGTATGGATAAAGATTGCTAAAGATTTGAGTATATTAAGTTTACTCAAGTTGTGGATGATCAAATGAGGAATGAAGCCTCTTATTTATAGATGTCAAGTTGAAAGAATTCCCAAAATAGAGCAATGTGGGACTATCTTTCATTCAATGGCAAGGTGCCACTTGTCCAAATGTGAATGGGCCAAGGATGTGCAAGTTTTGATGAATGTTCCAATAAATGCCAATATTTGAATTTTGAAATTGTATTAATGACAAGGTGGAGGGAGAGTCAAATGGAGTAATGGCCACTTGGATCAATGCAAAAGGACTTGTAAGAGGGAGTGAATGCCTTGTTGGAAGGACAAAGTCCACTTAGATTTGAATTTCATACTTGAAGAATATTCCTCCCTTATGCCATGTTGAAGATAAATAGAGATTTAATAAATCAAATAACTTTATTTTCATGTGCAAGTGGCAAAAGATGGAGGATGGGACATGAGAAGAGATTAAATTAATCAAGGTTAATTAATTTAATGAAGGATTAAATGATGTGACCTATTTGACTTAAATTTATGGATTGATTTAAATCAAATATGAGAAGAATATGATCTAAAGATTTAATTAAATAAAGGGTTTTGATTTATTTAACTAAGGGGATGAAGGTAGATTAAATTAAATAAGGTTTTAATTTACTTAATTTAATAGATAAACTTTAAAGATTTAATTAAATAGGGATAATTAGATCAGATTGATTAATTAGCAAAAGAGAGAGACTTAATTAAATACATGATTTATTTAATTCACAGGATTTTTAATTTTTATTTTAAGTCGGGTATACGACCCCACTATAAGTGCGATGCGCAGTGGTAAAATTTTTAAGCGTGATGTGGTAGCGACCGCCCTCAATACCACCACCCGAGAGGTGGGAGACTAGACCTAAGTGACCAACCTCTGCAGCAGGGGAAAGTTTTGGAATTACAAGAGGAAAATTAATGAATTTAATCAAATAAAGATATTCAATTAATCAGTTAGACCAAGGGATGATTTAGGATGAAATGGTGTTAGTGATTAGGATCAGATGTCCAACATCAATCAATACATTTTGCGTGTCTTCATTTTTCCCTTCTTTGAAGCAATGCACTTGTTGCGTTAATTCAAAGAATAAACGGTCTTGATCAAAGCCAAAAAAAAATTGTTTTCAAAATTTTGCCCCACTGTTTCCCCAATGAGATAAAACATGCTAATATATTGCCCCCTCGAGAGATTGGGCCGAAAATTTTGATTTTTAGGTGATCTCATGAAAAAAAAAAGAGGACAAAAGTGCACGACCAAGTCAAAAATGCTCCAGGAGGCTAGAAATGTGTCTAAACGCAATAAAACGATCTAAAACGGGCCTCAACCAGACAAAAATAGGTTCAATTGTTGAAAACCCTAGCAGGATAGCAAAACAGGGTCAAAAAACCCTAATTTTTAGGCTTAAAAAGGTTATGAGGGGTCACTTTTGATTAATTTTCACACATAGCCCTTTAGCGATTTTGCGATTTGAGCTCTGATACTCTGACGACATGGTGCAACGACAGCTCCCGATGCATATTTTTGATCGAGTCTGGACATACCAACGACCTCCTGACATTGGGGCACTGGTAAGTGATCCTTACTTGAGCTTTGTTTTTCATTTTTCACGCTTATTTAATGCTTTTAAACTTAGCTTCCCTGTAGTGGTGCTATATAGCGCCACTCAAAATTCAAACTGCACCACTTGGTGGTTCAAACTGACCCACCACCATAAAATGCACCACCGCAGTGGAGTTTGGAAACAAACTTCAAACTCTGACACATATGCTACCTCCAGCGGGGGCATTTCAAAATCCGATGTGGTAGCGGACTTTTAGACTAGGATTTATGCCAAACTGCGTTGCTTTAGAAAAGTGCATCTTGGCGGTGCATTTTAAGACTTTGACAGTCCCAATGTTGTAGTTTGCAAATTTCAAACTGTGACGCCTTCACAGATAGCGACGCTAGGCTGGCTTTTTGGATGCCTGAAATAAAATTTATCGATGGTTTTAACATGGTGAGCCTTCCTGATGTAGAACGTGACAAGGGAGCTCTATTCTCAGGAGCATAGATCGCGAGAGATTTTCGATTACCTGCGAGATCTGAGTGACAGGGAGCGAGAGTGGGTGCGAGATATGGGACTATGGTATATTGCTTACATAACACCTGTGCAGACCCACCTTGGGATGATGTCAGTGCTTTAT
This sequence comes from Sequoia sempervirens, assembly GCA_007258455.2. NCBI lineage: Eukaryota > Viridiplantae > Streptophyta > Pinopsida > Cupressales > Cupressaceae > Sequoia > Sequoia sempervirens. The sequence goes on from VDFB02010391.1 coordinate 4,481, forward strand.
GAGAGATGGCACAGTGAGACCTCATCCTTCCACTTTCCTACTGGCGGGGCCACCATCACCTTGGAGGACGTGTGGCACATCCTTAGATTGTCGATTCATGGTTGGTGAGTTATTCATGATATGGATGTTGGATGGGACTCTTGTCACATAGTCCTTGCTACAAAGGACGTTATATATTATGAGGGTCAAATAGAGCTAGAGAGCATCATAGGGCCTTGACTTCACCCTTCCGCTTGGTGGTTGCAGCAATCATTTTAGGTCTTGTTGCCCCAGAGCGATGAGGATGATATTTCAGTCCTAGCTGGGGGCTCTACTGGGAGCAGACGGTGATGCGTGACAGGCCTACTTGTTTTGCTTAGGGACTTGTTCTTCTAGCCTCCCTCTACAGGGATTTACACGAGTACGTTTACCTAGATGACAGATCACTTGGAGCAAGTGTCACGCTTCTTTATATGTGGGCGTGGGAGCACATCTTTGTTCTTCGGCTGCGAGTCATTCCAGTGCCGATGGGGCCTGATGATCCCCTAGTGTGGTGCTATAGAGGTGGTGTGTCTTTTACACACATGGGCGAGCATGTGATTCCTCATTGGAGGGTCCTGAACAATATGGAGGTCTTCACCTAGTGCCCGTACCTTGGTCGCCCTATATGGGTCGACGATGTATAATAGTTATTCTTTGCCCGCCAGGACCGCTTTATACAGGGGCGAGAGCATATGATGGTCGAGAGATACCTACCAGGGCGAGTTCAATGTCAGTTTGGTGAGCCACAGGACCAACCAGATGATGACTATGTGGCTATATTTGCTCGCACGGTATCGCAGGGTGCCTAGGGGCGATATGTTCCTACCTCTGAGGTGGTAGATAATTTTAGATAGTTGGTGGCCCGACCATAGGTATACGATCAGGTACTTGCAAATCCAGGCATGACATAGGCCTATAGAGATTGGTTTTAGCCACCCCTATGATTGACAGTTCTAGGTGCACCCTCTACTCGACGGAGATCGAGGGGTAGAGGGGGAGGATGAGGACGGAGAGAAGGTGAGCGACAGGATCAACTGGGCAGGGGTCTAGTTCAGCTGGTCCAGGAAGATGTTCACATGCACGATCAGGACTAGGGGCTAGCCAGGCAGTTAGATAAGGCAACCACACCACCACAAGTTGAGGGTGAGGATCAATCTCATGTGCAGCCCCCACTAGCACAGCCAGCAGGACAGCTAGATCCCCGAAATGCACAGATTACACAGTTGCAGGCTCAGATTCAAATTTTGACGGTGGATAGGGATCAGGCCAAAGCCGAGAGAGACCAGCCCATTTTGCAGAGGCAGGCCGCAAAGCTTCAAGCGATTGCAGAGATGGGCTGGAGACAATAGTTAGAGAGCATGGCGACCTCCTCCTCTCAGAGCACAATACCTCTTCATTCTTACAGGGAGGCCATCTGTGAGGCAGACTATTATCGTTTGCTTTATCATCAGGCCGTACCCAGAGTAGGACGGGCCCTAGATTACTCATAGCGGACCAGCCAAAGACCAGTAGAGGGTCATGGTGACAGAGGCAAGGGCAGAAAATAGGAGGGTTAGACCTCATTTTGATCGAGATATTATTCTTTCGTGCCATATGGGCTCATTCTTGATAGCCTGTTGGGCCTTTTTGTACTTATTGACATACACATGTACAGTGATCCAATTATTTTGTACTATGACAGTTACTTGATGATATATATATGAGATGATGATGTTGATATGATGTGATGTGTATCATTTATTTATTATGCATTTATGGATGGTTCTATTTCTATATGCTATGCAATAATGTTATGGTGTTATGTGATGTATATATGGATGCATTTCTTTCTGATGGTGTATGCATTATGTGATGGTTATGCGACTAATAGATCTATATTATGCTTCTAATAAATGACATATGATATGCAAATGGAGTTATATGATATGTGACATGGATGGATGATATGTATGTTTATATGATGATGTAATCTATATGATGATTTATGTATGTTGATGCAAATGTGATGATTTGTGCAATGATTTCTTTTTCAATTCCTTTTTTCATTATGATGGTGATGATGATGCAATGATCGTGCTATGTGGTTATGAATGTATGGATGTACGTGATTTATCATGTATGATATGTGCTTGTGACGATATTTATGATGTGATATGCAAAATGGTATGGAGATGATTTATTGTGTATATGTGAAAAGATATGTGAGTCATGATTATAAATGCTTTTATATGATGTTTTATATGATTATGGATGAATGTATGCTTTTAATGTAATGGATTTTATAATGTTTATGTTCCTATTATGCTTTGTTTACTTGTGCACTAAATGCTTATAATGATATGGAATGATTTGTAAAATGAAATGCAAAAATGATTGCGATGTGATTATTTATGAGATGTTCTATATGATATGGATGAATGATGGATGATATATGTGTTTTTATGATTATGTATGATGCAATGTGAATGCAAATGGTCATGTTGTATATGATATGCCTTGATGATGTAAATGAGATGTTTTTAAGATGCTGAGAATAACAAATATATATTATCCTAAACATGTTAGATGATTGTGAGATGTATGTGACGCATTTATTAACGATGTGATGTGATGTAATATATGAAATGATATGTTAATGCAAAGTAGTATGATGATGTTTTATGCTATGCAAAATGAATGTAATGTGAGAGATGACTTTATGATGTTCATGTGATGACATAATAAATGATTTTATGAGATGGTCTATATGAATATGTATGCTTATAATGCAATGGATTATCTACAATGCTCACGTACCTATTATGTTTGATTATGTAGTAGATGGTAATATGAAATGATTTATGAAATGTTTATGCAAATGAATGTTATGCGATGGTTTATGTGATGAATGCAATGTGATGAAAAATGGATGTAATGTGATGATTTATGCATGTGCTTATTTATGAAAAGTGCTTATAATAACACATTTATATGGTGATGGAGATGCAATGCATATGTTTCCTATATGATATAAAATATGCTAACGATTTGTGGATGCAAGATTGATGATGATGATGATGATAATGATTAACTATCATAGTACCTTGTTAGCATGAAGAGCAAGAAGGGATGAAAGAAAAGAAGACATTCCAACAAGACATAAGATGGTGAATATGCAAATGATGATAACTACTTGCCGAGGAGTTAGGATTTTCAAAGGGCCAATTTACTTATGTTTGATAACACATGTGGTACGATGCATCAAGGTATAGAGAACCAGGATGGCATTGTATTTAGTGTGATGGACTTTGACTCGACAAACAGATAGGAGTATCCTTGTTTACACCTGACATACAGAAACCTTACTAGGGTGCACTTTAGGTACTTCAAACATCTCAAACCAAAACATGGGAAGGTAAGCCTTCCTATGTGGTCAACAAAATATCTAAAACACCCTCCGTACATACCTAAATAAAGAAAGTATTTGCCAAGGTTATATTACAAGAATGCCCAATAAGCGTAATAGATAAAAAGATATTGATCATTGCCCCATTCCTATCTCTCTAAATCCCTTCATTGGGGACATCATTGAGAGATCCTTGGCATGGGCATAATAAGATACATCAAAAGATAAAGATACAATAAACAAACAAGCTAATGTTCTTCATACCGCTAGCCAAAGGAAACTATGTTTTGAAGGATAAGAACCGAAACTTATTGCCAATAGATGATGTCCATTATCAAAACGATATATCCTAGGACATATTAGTGGATGTTGGCACGCCATTTCATTTATCCAAAGTGCTTGGTCTGATAAAAAGTGCCCATTGTAGGAAGGATTCGTCCTAGGACATGATTTTATTAGACAATGATGAGATTGGTTTAAGACTGATAAGCTATTGATACAAAAAGTTGATCAACTTGTTTACTGACTGACTTAGGCTTGAGACTTTGACGCTTAGGTTTTCACTTTTCACCTGCTAGACTTGTTTCCAACTGTTTCACCAAAGGTTGAGGATGACAATCATTTATTATGAGTGATGTTTATTGCAGGTGAAAGAGAGATGAGATAGATGGATTTTTTCAAATATTTGGATGTTTTTGGAGTTTTGAAATGTTTTGAGGCTATTTTTGGTATTTTTTGAGATTTTATAAATGTTTTGATTTTTTGATTTTCAAATGTTTTGGTGTTTTCTGAGATTTTGACCAAGAGACTAACCTAAGGACCTATCCTGGGGGCCTCAGGGGCTGATCAACAAATTAGCCTTGCCTACGTTATACACGTAGAGACCACGTAGTTCGACTAATGACTTGGTCGATTTACAGATGAAGATATACATGATGAAATGCCAGTTTATTATGACAGACTCCTAAAGGACTGACCTAAGTGTCTCGGGGGATGATCAAAGATCAACCTTGCCTAAGTTCAAGGCTCAGAGACCTGAAGTTTGACAAGATGACTTTATTTTTTGACTTTTTGACTGACTTTTTGACCTATTTTGGGATTTTGATATGTTTTGAATGTTTTTGGATTTTGGTGATTTTTTGGTTTTCTGATGTTTTTGGATTTTTTGAGATTTTAGGACTTCAAGAATATACATGAATCCGATCCAATGAGAACATTCCCCAAGCGTGATGCAATAGACTACTCTGATAAAGGCAGGACAAACTGACTTTGGGAATAGGTCGAGTAGTACTAGGAGGGATCATGATACGAACATAAGACCAAGCTTGATGCAGATGCCAAATGGATGGGTGATGGATGGAGATTCGAATGCGATATATGATGGAAACGTAATCGATGGATGATGCAGAACAAGCCGTAAAGATCCTGGTGGATGGAAAGTGCTTATTTACACAAGGTGCTTGTTTGCTAGGTTTTCACCAAGGTATTTTCCCAAAGTGCCACCGAAGTGGTTTTCACTAGAGGACGATTTTTCTCTTTACTATTTTTAATCATTTTTCTATTTTTTTTTGGATTTTTTTCTTTTTTTCTTTTTTTGTTGTCACCAAGACGCCTATTTTCTAGGTTTTTTCCAAAGTAATTGTTTCTTCAGGACATTTTCTAATTTTTTTGGTTCTATACCTTGAAAGATTAGGCATAAAACTTTTTGAAATGAGAGTTGTTCATGGGCTCTTGCAGAGGTTCCCCTTCGGGTGTTGATAACTGATATGCCCCTGACTTATAGCTTGCTATGATAACAAATGGTCCCAACCAATTGTGTTCAAATTTTCCTTTGTTGTTTGGATTTGGTACGTTCTTAATCTCCTTTAGTACCAATTCTCCGACTTGGAAAGTCTTGCTTCTGATTTTCTTGTTATAGCTCCTCTTGAGTCTATTTTGATAGACTTGCAAATGATTTAAAATGTCTATACACCACTCATCCAGTAGCTCCAGCTCATTCAGTCTTGATACTTAGTACTCTTCATCCATGATGAGATTTTGTAGTGATATTCTTAGTGATGGGAGCTTGATCTCAATGGGGAGTACTACTTCTGATCTGTAGACCAGGGAGAAGGAGGTGGCCCCAGTGGGTGTGTGGATGCTGGTTTGGTAGGCCCAGAGGGCAGGATTGAGCTGAAGATGCCAGTCATGACCTATGTCCTTGACTATTTTCTTAAGGATCTTTAAAATGGTTTTATTTGTGGCTTCTGCTTGGCCATTGCTCTAGGGATAGTATGGGGTGGAGAAGCGATGTTGGATTTTGAATTTTTCACACAAGTTGCAAACATCCTGATTCTTAAATGGTGTCCCATTATCTGAGATAATGGCTTGTGGGACACCATAGCGGCAAATGAGATAGTTCAAGATGAACTTTGATATCTGCTTCCTGGTTATATATGTCATGGGTATGGCTTCCACCCAATTGGTAAAGTACTCAGTGGTAGTTATGATGAACTTGTGGCCATTAGATGAAGTGGGAGTGATTTTTCCAATGAGATTGAGTCCCCACTGCGAAAAGGGCCACGGTGTGAGATGGAATGAAGTTCTTGAGCTGGAGCATGAATGAGGTCCCCATGCTGCTGACATTGTAAGCACCTTCTGATGTAGTCATGTGCCTCTCTTTCCATTGTAGGCCAATAATACCCCATCCTCAACAATTTCTTGGCTAGGGTCATTCCACTCGAGTGTGAACCACAGATGTCGTTATGCACCTCAGTTAAAGTGGTCAATGCCTCCTCAGCATTTAAACAACGTAGTAAGGTTCCTTTTATGCTTCTACGATACAAGGTATCTCCTAGATGACAAATCAGGATGCCTTTTTGACAAAGGTTCATTTTAAGGTTGAGGGTAAGTCAGCAGGTAGGACACCTATTCGCAAGTAAGTATAAATGTCATGGTACCAGGGATAATTGGGACCAATGATTTCACACACAAATTTTGATTTTGGTACCTCGAATGCGGGCACGAGAAGCTGCTCTACCAAGAATTCATATTTTGGGACATTGTGAGGGATGTCTAGTAGGGATCCAATCGTTGCCATGGCATCTACTACTCTGTTGTTTGCTTTGGGAATTTACTCAAATGTGATATCGATGAAGGATTCTTTTAGATTCTCCACCAGTTTCTTGTATGGGGTGATCTTATCATCCTTAGTCTGGTATTCACCGTTCACTTGATTTACTATCAATTGGGAGTCTCCATATACTCTAAGGGCCATGATGTGCCACTGCACTGTTATTCTAAAACCTATGGTTAAAGCCTCATATTCTGCAATGTTGTTGGTGTAGGGGAATGCCAATTTATATGATCTAGGTATGCAGTCCCCTTGTGGGGTGATAAAGAAGACACCAGCTCCTGATCCATGTTGCGTGTATGAGCCATCAAAGTAAAGTTTCTAGTGTTCAGCTATGTTGAGATTGAAGATGGATTCGTGTGGAAATTATGAGATAAGGGGATTCTCTGAATACATAGGTGCTTCCACAAGTTGATCTGCGATTACCTCACCTTTGATTGCTTTTCATTCCACATATTCAATATCATACTCTGATAGTATCATGACCCATTTAGCCATCCTTCCAGTGAGCATTGCCTTTGACAGTAAGTAGTTGAGAGGGTCGATTTTGGCGATGAGTTTGACTTTGTGAGCCAACATGTAATGCTTGAATTTCTGTGAAGCAAACACTACTACTAAACATGCTTTTTCGATGAATGAGTAGTGTGAACCCCAAATCTAGGTACCTACAAACAACATGATTAAATAAGTTAAACAAGGAAATGCAAGCCTAAACATGGATTCCCCATGAGATTAATTAACATAGCTCAAATTAGGAAGGAAATGATGAAAATTACAATGAAATCACAAAAAAAAGATTGAATCCTAATTAAGCAAGCAAACTCTTAATCCCATGGGGGAATTGGTGCCAATTTGATGTGAAAATTGGCCCTTTCCCAATCCCTAAGATGCAAGTTGCTGATTGTTGAGGAATGTTGATCCACTTTGATGATGAATGTGAGAGCTCCAAGCCAAATCTGCAAAAAAGCCTAACTAAGAATTCAAATGATGGATGAGAATTGCTAAGTATTTTAGCATGGTAACTTTGCTTGGAATGTGGATGATAAAATGAGAGAAGCTCTTCATTTATAGGATTTCAAGATGGATGAAAGTCCAAATTTGAGCAATGTGGGATTAACTTTCACCTAATGATATGGTGCCACTTGTCAAGCTATGAATGGATGATAGTTGTGCAAGATTTGGGGTTTGTGCCAATAAATGCCAATATTTGAAATTCAAATTTGTTGAAATGCCATGTAAGAGGGAAAGGGAAAATGCAATAAATGCCACTTGGCTCAAGGCAAAGGACATGTAAGAGATCTTAAATGCCTTGTTGGAAGGACTTATTCCCACTTGGATTTTGAATTCAAATTAGGGGAATATTCCAAAAGATGCCATGTGAGGGAAAATAGGGATTTAATAAATGGATTAAATCTATTTTCATGTGCAACTTGCATTATCTAGAGGATGTGACATGAGATTAGATTAAATTAATCAAGGTTTGATTAATTTAACAAGATATTAGATGATGTGACTTATTTGACTTAGATTTATGGATTTATTTAAATCAGATAAGAGAGGAATATGATAAGAGGCTAATTAAATAAAGATTTTGATTTATTGATTTGAAAGGGATGGTGTTAGATTAAATCAAATAAGGTCTTAATTTATTTAATTTAATAGATAGGCTTTAGAGATTTAATCAAATAAATTGATTATTTAATTAAATAGGGATAATTAGATCAGATGGATTGATTTAATTAACAAGAGAAAATGACTTAGTTAGACAAAATGATTTATTTAATTAAGAGATGAATATTGATGAATTTAATCAGATAAGAGAATTTGATTAAATGGTTAGACCGAGGGATGATTTAGGAAGAGACGATGTTAGCGAGTCAGGATCAGATGCACAATGTCAATCAATATATTTTCGATGTCTACATTTTGCCCCTCTTTGAAGCAATGCACTCATTGTGTTGGTTCAAAGAATAATCGATCTCGATCAAAGCCAATTTTTTTTTATATTTAAAAACTTGCCCCACTGCTACATGGCGAGAGAAAACACGCCATTATAATGCCCCCTCAAGAGATCGGATGAAAATTTTAATTTTTTGGGTGATCTCGCGAAAAAAAGGTGACAAGGTGTCCGACAGGTCCAAAAGGGGTCTGGGAGGCTAAAAACGTGTCTAAACGCAATAAAATGATGAAAGCAAGCCTCAAACGGACAAAAACAGGTTCGGGGGTCCAAAACCCTAGCAGGACAACCAATTAGGGCTAAAAAAAACCCTAATTTTTTTGGCTAAAAAGGGGCCCGAGGGGTCACTTTCAATTCATTTTCACACACCTCCGCTAGCGAACTTCGAGATTTGAGCTCTGACCTCTTGACGATATGGCGCAACAACTTCCTCTACATATTTTTGACCAAGTTCGGACCTACCAGCGGCCACCAAGCATCGGTGCCCCGTTATGTGACCCTAACTGAAGCTTCATTTTTTTGATTTAGTGCATTTATTGCTAGTTTTAAGGAGAGCTCGCCTCCAGCGGCGCTATTTTAGCGCCACTCGATGTTTGAAGTGCACCGCTTTTGGGAATTTAGCGCCGCAGCGGTGCAGTTTGGAGTTTAAAAACTCCACCGCTAGGGTCGGCTCGGCTCGGACTCGGCGGGCCAGTTTGGAAAAGTGCACCGCGGCGGTGCCCTTTTCACGAAAACTGCGACGCTAGGGGTTAAACTACACTGCGGCGGCTCAATTTACCAAAAATATGGGTCTAGCGTCAGAGTTTGAGAAAACTCAAACTGTGACGCTTTCACAAACTGGGTTGTTGGGAACAAGTTTGGAGCGTCAGGTCAGGAATTTTTCAAAAAATTTAACATGCTGACTTTGCGTGATGCAGGACGGACCTAGGGAGCTTTATTCACGGGAGCACCGGTCACGGGATTTGGCGAGTGTCCTACGGGACTTGAGCGATAGGGATAAGAACCGACTAGGAGTCGCGGGACTATGGCACATTGTGTACGCAGTGCCCGTGCGCACACACCTTGGGATGCTATCAGTGCTGGCCGAGTGGTGGCATAGCGAGACCTCATCATTTCATCTTCCCACTGGTGAGGCGACTGTCACATTGGAGGATGTTTGGCGCATATTACGATTGCCCATTCATGGCCGTCGGGTGATTCATGATATGGAGGAGGGGCGCGATTGCTGCACCCGAGTCCTCACCATACGAGATATCATTTACTGTGAGGGGAAGATTGAGTTGGAGAGGTACAAAGTCATAGCACCTCCCTTCCGCTGGGCGATCGCAGGGATCATTTCAGGTTTGGTTGCCCCATACCGATGAGGGTGGTACTTCAGTCCTGGATGGGGATATTGCTGGGAGAGGATGGTCCGGGACAAGCCGGTTCAATTCGCGTGGGGGCTCATCCTTCTGGATTCACTTTATAGGGATCTCCATGAGTATGCATACGTGGATGGAAAAGCATTGGGAGCTGGGGTGACCTTGCTACATGTTTGGGTGTGGGAGCACATTTCTGTGCTACGTCCACGGGTCATTCCGGTTTTGATGGGGGCAGAGGATGCCCTGGTGGCACAATACATAGGGGATGTGTCGTTTACACACAATGGAGAGCATAAGATCCCCCACTGGAGGTGGGTCATAGACGAGATGCTCATTTTCACTTGGAGACCATACCTCGGTCAGCCTGGATGGGCTGATGAAGCAGACTAGCTCTTCTACTGTCGCCAGGACCGCTATATGCAGGGCCGAGAGCACACTATGATAGAGAGATACTTTCCTGGCGTCAGTTTGGGGAGCCGTAGGATCAACTAGATGACAGTTACGTGGCCGTCTTTGCACGTAGCATGACACAGACATCATGGGGCCTTGGTATTCCTATCGTGGAGGCGGTTGACAGTTTTTGACATTTGGTAGCTCGACCGTGGGCCTACAATTAGGGTTTGGTAGATCCGGGCACGACACAGGCCTACAGAGACTGGTTCAGACCTCCTCTCTGGTTGACCATCCCAAGTGAGGATCCAGAGGCACATAGGGTCAGAGGCAGGGTGAGAGGACAAGGGCAAGGACGAGTACCGAGGATCGAGATCTGATAGGATCCACCATTGGTGCCCCCAGTTCCACTAGATCAGGGAGATGTCCCCATGCAGGACCAGCATCAGAATCCACCAGTCCCACCACCATGAGCCGAGGGTGAGGGCTAGGTTCCCATACAGCTATGGGCACAGCTAGCAGGGTAGGCAAACGCATGGGATGCATTGATTTTGCAACTACAGGCAATGACGGTTGAGCGGGACCAGGCACGAGCTGAGAGAGAGCAGCTTAGAGCTATAGGAAACTACAGAGTTGGGCCGTAGGCAGCAGATAGAGAGCATGACAGCTACCTCGTCCTCACAGGGTACAGTGCCGGTCTGATCCTACAGAGAGGCTATCCGAGAGATAGAGTACTACCGCCGGGCCTACCACGACCATGTACCTAGAGCAAACTGGGTTCCTGACTACTTAGAGCGGGCCAACTAGAGACCACCAGAGGGTCATGGTGACATGGGCGAGGGTAGCATCCACGGAGATTGACCATGATCGAGATATTATGATGTATACTTTTGGTGCTTTATGGGCTCATTTTTGATAGCCCCGATGGGAATTTTTGTACTGATTGACACACTTGTACAGTGATCCGATTATTATTCTTGTACTATGACAATGATATGATATATATGAGTTGATTTTGATGCGATGCCATGTGTACTCCTTTATGTATGATTCTTTTTTTTCTATATGTGATGGATGCATTTATTTTGAATGACGTTTATGCATTTGATTATGACCTATGACATGATGTGCAATGATGTTAACTATATGATGATTTATTTTATGCAAATGTGATATGTGAAATGATTTGATTTATGGTGTATGCAATGATGTGTAAAAAATGCTTATATATGCAATGACTTATGGATGAATGTAATATGATGCGATGGTCGTGATATGATGCCAATGCATAATGAAATTCAGATGCTTAGAATAAAAAATATTTATTATCCTAAATGATGATGTATGTGATGCAATGTTAATGTAATATGATATGTTTGATGCGTAATGAATTGAATGCTTATATTCCTATTGTTTATGATTATGCAAAAATGATTATGGAATGCTTTTGTAGATGCTATATGATGATTTATGAAATGTAGATGAACGCTTATGCAATGATCAATGTAATGTCATGAGATGCAATGTAATGGGTGAAATGCGATGATATGGATGCACCTGTTTATGTGATTATGAGAATGCGATGTTTCCTATATGATATGTAATGCAATGTGCTAATGATGTCTATATGATGTGCTTATGCAATATGTGCTAATGATGTGTGGATGCAGGATTGGTGGTGATGATGATGATAATGATGATGAGCAATTGTCATAGTACCTTGTTAGCGTGGTTAGTGAGAAGAGAAGAAGTCATTTCAACAGAACGCAAGATGACACAAATGCAAATGATGATGATGATGATTACTTGCCGAGGAATTGGGATTTTCAAAGGGCCAAATTTTCTTATGTTTGATAACATACATGGTACGATGCATCAAGGTATAGACAACTAGGATAGCATGGTACTTAGTGTGATGGAATTTGACTTGACAATCAGATAGGAGTATTCTTGTTCACACCTGACATACAGAAACCTTGCTAGGATGTATTTCAGAAGTTTCAGACATCTCAGGCCAAAACATGGAAAGGTAAACCTATCCCTGTAATAGTCAACAAGTTGCCCTAGACCTCTTCCATATATGCCTAACAAAGCAAGTATTCGCCGAGGTTATATTACAAGAACGTCCAAGCATAATAGACAAAAAGATAATGACCATTGCCCCATTCCTATTTCTCTAAATCCGCTATTTTGGGATATCATTGAGACGTCCTTGGAATGAGCGCAAATAAGATAAGTAAAAAAGATAAAGACCAAGTAAACAAACAAACTGATGCTCTTCAATACCGCTAACGGGAAAAGGATGTGTTTTCTAAGATGATAACCGAAACTTATTGCCAAAAGATAATGCCCATTGTAGGAAGGATGCATCCTAGGACATGTTAGTGGATGGTGGCACGCCATTTCGTTTATGAGGGATGATTGATATGGGACAACTTCAGATGATGGTGTTATCGATACGAAGAGATGACCAATTTGCTTACCTACTAACCTAGACTTAAGACTTGATGCTTTTGAGTTCTACTTTCAAACTGCTAGACTTGTTTCCAATTGTTTCACCAAATGTTGAGAATGACGATCAGTTTATTATGAATGGTGTTTATTGCGGGTGCAAGCGAGATGAGATGGATGGTTTTTTTTTTCAAATATTTGGATGTTTTTGGAGTTTTGCAATGTTTTGAGGCTGTTTTTGGTATTTTTTTGAGGTTTTTACGAATGTTTTTGATTTTCGATTTTCCAATGTTTTTGGGATTTTCTGAGATTTTGACCAAGAGACTAACCTAAAGACCTATCCTAGGGGCCTTGGGGGCTGATCGATAGATTAGCCTTGCCTACGTTATACACGCAGAGACCACGTAGTTCGACTGACGACATGACCGATTTACAGATGAAGATATACATGATGAAATGCCAGTTTATTGTGAGACTCCTATAGGACTGACCTAAATGTCTCGGGGGATGATCAAAGATCAACCTTGCCTACGTTCAAGCTCAAAGACGATGTAGTTTGACAAGATGATCATGTTTTTGAAATTTCTATTTTGAGGATTTTAAGATCATACACGAATCCGATTCGATGAGAACATGACCCCACCGTGATGCAATAGACTACTCCGATAAAGGTAGGACAAACTAACCTTGAGGATGGGCCGAGTAGTACTAAGAGGGATCATGATACGAACACAAGACCAAGCTATGGTGTGGATGCGAGTGGATGTGTGATGGATGGACATATGGATGCAATGGATGATGGAAGCGAAATGGATGGATAATGATATAGATCAAGCCATTAAGATTCTGGTGGATGGACAGTGCTTATTTACGCAAGGCGCCTATTTTCCAGGTTTTCACCAAGGTACTTGCCCAAAACGCCACCGAAGTGGTTTTCACTAGAGGACAATTTTTTTGATCTGTTTTCTAATTTTTTTTTGATTTTTTGCTTTTTTGATTTTTTTGTTGTCACCAAGATTCCTATTTGCCAGGTTTTCACCGAAGTAACCATTTTTTCAGAACTTTTTTGGATTTTTTGGTTCTATACCTTGAAAGAATTAGGCATAAAACTTTTTGAGATGGGAGTTATTCATGGGCTCTTGTAGAGGTTCCCCTTCGGGTGTTGATAGCTGATATGCCCCTGATGTGTAACTTGTCGTTATGATGAAAGGTCCTAACCAATTAGGTTCGAAATTGCCTTTGTTGCTGGGATTCGAGACATTCTTCTGATTTTCTTTTAAGACTAGTTCTCTAACTTGGAAAGTCCTACTTCTGATTTTCTTGTTATAGCTCCGTTTAAGTCTATTCTGATAGACTTGCAGATGGTTCAAAGCATCAATCCTTCTCTCGTTTAGTAGCTCCAGCTCATTTAATCTTGACACCCGGTAGTCCTCATCAGTGATGAGGTTTTGCAATGATATTCTTGAGGGATGGGAGCTCGATCTCAATGGGTAGAACAGCTTCTGATCCGTAGACCAAGGAGAATGGGGTGGCACCAATGGGTGTGCGGATGCTGGTTCGATAAGCCCAGAGGGCAGGATTAAGCTGCAGATGTCAGTCATGACCTGCGTCATTGACTGTTTTCTTAAGGATTTTGAGAATGGTTTTGTTCATGGCTTCTACTTGGCCATTGCCTTGGGGATAGTACGGGGTGGAGAAGCGATGCTGGATTTTGAATTTCTCGCATAAGTTGCAAACCTCCTGGTTCTTGAATGGTGTCCCATTATCTGAGATAATGGCTTGTGGGACACCGTAACGACAGATGAGATAATTCAGGATAAATTTTGAGATCTGCTTCCCAGTGATATATGTCATGGGTATGGATTCCACCCACTTTGTGAAGTACTCAGTTGCAGTTATGATGAATTTATGGCCATTGGATGAGGTGGGTGTGATTTTCCCAATGAGATCGAGTCCCCACTACGAAAAAGGCCATGGTGTAACAATTGGATGGAGCTCTTGAGTTGGAGCATGGATGAGGTCCCCATGCTGCTGACATTGTATACACCTCTTAGCATGGTCATGCACTTCTCTTTCCATTGTGGGCCAGTAATACCCCAGCCTCAGCAGTTTCTCGGCGATGGTCATCCCACTCGAGTGTGAGCCACAGATACCGTTATGGACCTCGATTAGAGTGGTTAATGCCTCCTCAACATTTAGAAAGAGCAATAAGGTACCCTCTATGCTTCTACGATATAAGGTATCACCTAGGATGACAAATCTAGATGCTTTTTTGATGAAGTTTTGTTTTAGGCTCGATGGTAGGTCAGTGGGTAAGACTCCTATTCGAAGATATGTATATATGTCATGATACCAAGGATCGCCAGGACCAACAATTTCACACACATATTCAAATTTCGGTACCTTGAATGTGGGAACGAGAAGCTGCTCGATTAGAAATTCATATTTCGGTACGTTGTGAGGAATGTCTAATAGAGACCCAATTGTAGCCATGGCGTTTGCTGCTCTATTGTTGGTTCTTGGAATTTGCTCGAATGTTATGTCAATGAAGGATTCATTTAAAGTCTCCACCAGTTTCTTATATGGAGTAAGCTTGTCATCTTTAGTCTGATATTCATTATTGACCTGATTTATGATCAACTAAGAGTCTCCGTAGACTTTGAGGGCTATGATGTTCCATTGCACTGCTATCCTAAGACCTATAGTCAAAACCTCATATTCCACTATGTTTTGGTGCAAGGGAATGCCAATTTGTGTGACTTCGGTATGTAGTCCCCTTGTGGAGTGATGAAGAAGACACCAGCCCCTGACCCATGTTGTGTGTATGAACCATCAAAGTATAGCTTCTAGTGGTCTGCTACGTTGAGGTTAAAAATGGATTCATCTGGAAATTCAGATACAAGAGGATTCTCAGAATACATAGGTGCTTCTGCTAGTTGATCCGTAATGACTTGTCCCTTGATAGCTTTCCTCTCTACATAATCAATGTCATACTCTGATAATATCATCACCCACTTTTCCATTCTACCCGTGAGCATTGCCTTGGATAGGAGATACTTGAGGGGATCGATTTTTGCAATGAGCTTTATCTTGTGTGCCAGCATGTAGTGTCTGAATTTTTGGGATGCAAACACTACAGTGAGGCAAGCTTTCTCGATGAAGGAGTAATTTAGCTCATGACCGACCATTGTCCTACTGATATAGTAGATAGCCCTCTCTGTTCCGTTTTCATCATGCTGGGCTAGGAGAGCTCCAAGGGCTGCTGCTGTTGCTGACACATATAATATCAATGGCTTTCTCGGGATAGGTGGAATTAACACTGGTGGTGTCAGTAGGTATTCCTTGATTTTGTTGAATGCTTCTTCACATTTTGCATCCCATTTGTATGCTACCCCCTTGTGGAGTAGGTGAGAGTATGGGTTTTTCTTGTCTGCCAATTGTGCTATAAATCGTCAGATGGATTGAAGTCGGCCTTGGAGGCCTCTCAGTTGCTTTAATGTTTTTGGTGCTTCCATCTCGAGGATTGCTTTTACTTTTGCCAGATCTACCTCAATACCCCTCATGGAGACTATGTATCCTAGCAGTTTACCTGATTGTATGCCGAAGACGCACTTCTTAGGGTTTAATCTAACTTTGTATTCCTCCAATTTGTCAAAGATAGCACTTAGGGTTGCTATATGATCTTGTCTTTTTCTTGACTTAGCTAGAATATCATCGACATAGTCTTCGACTATTTTTTGAATCATGTCATGGAATATTAGTTTCATAGCCCTTTGATAGGTTGCTCCTACATTCTTTAGACCAAATGGCATCATGTTCCAACAGTAGGTCCCCCATGGACAAGTAAAAGCCGTCTTATGTTGATCTTCCTTTTCTATCATGATTTGGTTATATCCTGAAAATTCATCCATTAATGATAGCATCTCGTGCCCTGCTGTCATGTCTACTATCATGTCGATGTTGGGAAGTGGAAATCATCCTTGGGACATTACTTGTTTAAATCTCTGAAGTCCGTACAGATTCTGATGGCTCCGTCAGGTTTTGACATGGGTACCAAATTTGACACCCATTTTGGATAATCGATTGGTTGGATAAATCCTGCATCTAACAAATTTTTGAGTTCCATTTTGACCAATAGAGCGATTTGAGGATGCATTTTCCGAAGCTTTTGTTTGACTGGTTTTTCCTCTGGATACACTGTTAAATGATGAACCACCGTTTCTAGATCTAGCCTTGGCATGTCAACATAACTCCATGCGAAGTTTATTTTCCTTTCTTTTAGGAATGCTTCTAGGAGTTCTTGTTCTTCTAATAATAGTTATTCTGCATAGAATGTGATATGCGGGGTCTCCTCTGTTCCTATGTTGACCAGATTGCACTTTTCGTCCAAGACTACTGACTTCTCTTGATGAATGGCTCTTAAGGGAAGATTGAATCCTTCATCCTTAGGCACCTCAGGGAGGTTTTCACCATTGGATACGTCCTTTATTTTTACTATTTTCTTGTTAGAGAGTGCCACAATGTGGTTTTCACTCAAGGACTTGGATATGATTCTTAGTTTCTCACTTTTGCGACTGAAGGATTCAATTGTTTCCCCATAATAAGCATGTGTGTCTAATTCCATTATAAACCCTGCCTTATGGTCTCCATCTGGAATGTTATCCCTCAATCCCATGAATTCTAAGAGCGCCTCATCATTTTTGAATGTATCGAGAACTGGTGGTCCTCGTTGGTCATAGTCAATCAGTTGGGGGTAGACTAGGCGGATCTCATGATTTTGACTATCTGGTTTAAAGGATATGGTACTAATCATACACAGGGTGGTATCTTCAAATAGCCTAGGTAGATTGGATAAGGTATATTCGTCATCGCTACTAATATAGGGCTCAGTTATGAAATTATGTGTGTCTTCACCTATGACAATTGGTGAGTGTAATTGTACTAGTACTAGCTGAGGAGAGACATTAGCGGCTCTAACCGGAGGACCTCAGCCACGTATGGTTATTCTCGGAGGGGTACATCCAAGAACAAGATTTGTTATGGGTCGCATCTCTGGCATGATAGGTATTATGAGGCCGTTGTCATTTTGTCCCAATCTCTGGTTTTTGTCATAACCCATTGCAAGCATCATTTGTAGGTCCTTACTTGTCTCATCCATTGGTAGTTCAGGTGTCAGCCTTTCATCTCGATACAACATGTGAGATGGATCTGCTTCAATAACCTCTCGACCAAGGTCTCCCCAGCTTGTGAATTCAAGATAGTCTTCAGGAGACGTTCGTGATGTGGAAGCTTGGTTTTCTTGTGGGCATCCTCGTGATCTAGGAGATTGAGGTAACTCTCCTATCACAAAAGCATTGTTAGGCAGCCTATAGCTTCCACAACCATCTTCTTGGATGATGAGCTTGATATCAGAGATGGTGGAAATGGCGGGTGTCTCTGTCGTAGAAGTGGATGCGAGAGTGGCGGGGTCGATGTATGGTGTGGATGGGCCTTCAGCATTCTTTGGCACTTGGGGGATTTTGTAATATTTGGCCTCAAGATTTTTGCAATATGAAAACGGTTCGGGATCTCTGTGGACAGTGACCTCTTGTCCATTATGTGTGAATTTCACACATTGGTGGAAGGTTGATGCTACATCTTTCATTGCATGGATCCATGGGCGTCTTAGGAGGATGTTGTATGGCAAGTTGAGGTCCAGGACCTAACAGGTGGTTTCCATGAGCGTTGGCCCTACTTGAATAGGGAGTTTGATTGTGCCCTGAGACACTCTTTCTTGGTCATCATATGCTCTGATTGTTATGCCTTTACCTTTGTCGATGGTTTCCTCTGATATTGTCAACTGTTTGATTAGGCTGAGAGAGCAGATGTTCAAACCTGCACCCCCATCCACCAGGACCCTTTTTGATTTTGCTTTTGTTTACAATGGTTTCCAAATGAAGTGCACGATTGTGAGATGGTTGGGCGGGGAAATCTTGGTCAGAGAATGTAAGGAGATTAGGTGTTATGATATTCCCGACCATAGCTTGGAATTGGTCTGCATCAAGATCTGCGGGGACGGTGGATGAGGCTAACGCTTCCTCAAGGATCTTTTTATGGGCTAATGATATTTTCAACAACTCCATGATGGAGATGTGTGTTGGTGTTCACTTGAGTTGTTCCATGACATTGTAGCTATGCAAAACGACTCTAGATGAAGGGACTCAATTAGGTTGGGATGATCCTGCAATGGTGACTTTGCCGCCTCTTGTGGTGACTCCGCAATCTTTGACATGGGCTCCCTTGATGGTGATGACCATGTAGTCTTCATTTAGGGAGGCAATGACTGATTCATAAATATGATTTACACTACCCTTCCCTTTATTGTTTTTGTTCCCTTTGTTGCCATGATTTGGCATTGGATTCGTGTAAATTTTTAGATCTTGATTTCCAGTGGGTTGTTCCACGTTTATGATTCTTTTGTAAATGAGATCTTGGATGATATTTTTGAGTCTCATGCAGTTGTTCGTGGTGTGACCTTTGATCTTATGAAATTCACAAAGTTGATTTTCATTGTACCAAGGGGGTTTGACATCAGGTTCTTGGTAGTTTTCGAATGTAGGAGGCTTGATGAGTTTTTTCGTTGATCAACTTTTTCATTATGTCCTCCAATGGTTCCCCCAAGATAGCGTATTTGCATTTGGGATAAGTTTTGCGCTGGGGTGGTCCTCTTTGGTCATTGAGGTTATTGATGGTTGGGTTGTTGTTGGGTTGATATGTTGTGTGATGAGTGTTTTGGTGTTGATTTTGGATTTGCGGTGTGGGTGTATTTTGGCGTGGACCACTAATGACCACCTTGGCATCTACGACACCATCATTAGTAACATTTTTGTTTCTTGCCCACGTACGAGGTTTTTCAATGTAGTTGGACGATAGGCGGTTGTTTTGTGGTTCGTGATATGACATTGATTCGACAGGTTGGGTTGCAAGGGCTCTTTCGATACTAAGCGCCTTGGAGATCAGTTTATCATAGGTGGCGATTCCTTGAACCTTGAGGTGGAATGACAAGTGGCTTTCAAGGTTGGTGATGATTGTGCAGACTTGTTGTTCTTCTGGCATGGTCCACTTGCTTCGATTGGCCTTGGATCGCCATCGTTGAAGAAATGAAGCAAAAGATTCATTTTTTCCTTGTTTTAGAGCGTATAGTTCTTCGAGACTGACATCCATTGCAATGTTACATGCGTAGTTTCTAATGAATTCATCTCTAATTTCCTGGAATGTTCTGATGCCTGCAGGTAAGCGAGAGAACCATTCTATAGCGGGGCCTGCAAAGCTTCTAGGAAATAGTCGCATCAGATAAGTATCATCGTATGCGACCTCCATGCAATGAACCTGAATTCCCTGATGTGATCTTCAGGGTTTCCCATCCCTCGATATTTGTCAAACTTAGGGATCTCAAATCCCTTAGGGAATGGTTTCATTTCTAAGCTCCTATCAAATGGATAGGGACACAAGTTGCTTGATGTTTTGGTTGTTCGGCCTGACTGAAGGTCGAGCACTTATTGTGATAGCAACCTGAGTTGTGTTGTTACATCGCTTTGCAGATCAGTGGGTGGGATGAATGTGTTTTGAGGTGTTTGAATTGTTGGTTGGGTGGATGGGTTGGTCGATGCATTGTTCAATGGTATCGGTATGTTGTGGCTGGCGAAGTAGGCTTCTACTTGCTTTTGGATGAACGATGCTTGTTGTTGATCTTGTTGTTGTTGCGCTAGGATTTGTGCTTGTTTTTGCACTTGTTGCTGCTCTAACAACTCTTTTTGTTGTGCTTCTTGTTGTTCCCACAATGTTTGTTGTTGGGCTGCCAATTCTGCTGCTTCTTGTTGCTCTTGGTATTGCTTTAGTGCTTGCTGATATGCTTGCATTTGTGCTGCTTGTGCAAGAAGTTGTGCTTGTGCTTGTGCTTGTTGTGCTTGATACTGAGCTTGTGCTTGAGCTTGCGCTTGTGTGGCTTGTTGCTGCAATAATAATTGTGCTTGAGCGACCCTTTGTGCCTGTAATGCTTGGGTAGCTTGAGCGGCTTGTTGTTGTTGTTGTTGCTATAAAGCTTGAGCTTGTTGAGCTTGTTGCGCTTGTATGCAACTTGTGCAACTTTGGCAGCTTGTGCGGCTTGAGCAGCTTGTTGCACAACTTTTTGTTTTTGAACTTGTTGATATCCTCTTTGGAAAGTGGCTTGCAATGCTGCGTTGAATTGGTTTGATGTGGTGAAAGTTGGTGGTGGTGGATTTGGAATGGTGGTGGATGATGATGTTCTGTTGATGTTTTGGGTGTTGGATAATGGTGTTGATGTGATTGGTCCTTGAGAGACCATGCTTTGTGATGTGAGAGGGATGTTCGATGATGTTACCATTGCTTGTGTGTTTGTCGTTTGTTGTTGCGATATCAACGACAAATTTTGTGTGTTTGGTGTAATGCTTTGATTGATGGTTGGGATGTATGTTTGATTGATACTTGGTAGGGGAGGGAGCCCTAAGCCAAGGAGTGGTGTGGATGATAATGGCAATGGCGGAAGAGGTGGAAATGTGAGAGGTGTGAGTTGTGAGAATGTCGTGGTGTCGAATAAGCTCCCTAGTTCGAATGTATCTCCCTCTTCTTGTGAATTTGTGAGAAGAGGTGTTTGTGGTGCTCCATGAAAAGATGTTGATGATGGGTCATAATGTAAAGTGAGAGGAACATTTTTGTGTAATGGGTTGTTGATTGTGTTTTGTTCCAAGGTGGTGCTTGCATCCAAATTTTGATTGTTAACAAGGGGATGTGATTGAAGAGCATTAAGGAATGCATTTCCCTTGTTGACATTGGGTTGCGTTGGAGCAAATGATGTTGTGATTTGTGGGATGTTTTGTGTGATGTTTTGAGATGGAGGCGTAGATGAAATGGGGATGGTGGATGAGATCAGAGGAAATGATGTATCCACTATAGTACTCACATCAAAATCCGAAGGCAACTTGGCCCCTTGTTTTGCTAGTTCAAGCATGTACAACGAAGGGTTAAGTCTCATCATGATGTTGATGATTCTATGGTTGTCTGGATTTTGGAGCATTTTCGTCATTTCCTCGCGAGACATTCCAAAGGTGAGGTCCTCCCCTTGATTTTCTTCTTGTGGATTTTGGGATGATGAGGGGATCAATGGATTGCTTGATTCAGTTGGATTCATTTCTGCGTTTGTTTGGCTAAGGTCACTCGAAGCAGAAGTTTCTTTGTGGGATTCCATACTCTTCTTGTATTGAGATCTCATTTGAACCATAAAACAAGGATCAATCCTCGAGAATATGGGAGATGAATCTCTTGATTCCTTGAATCGATCTTTATCTTATGCTCCAAAGTGAAGTTTTTTAGGATGCTTTGAGGATCAAAGGTGATGATATGATAATGATGTTTTAGGGATGGATGATATGGATGTTTTGGATTTTGATAAATCTTGAATGAGACACTAGGCTTTTAGGACTTGTGGATTGTTGATTTTGGATTTTGGATTTTGAGATTTTGAGATTTTGTCCTTGATTTTTGATTTGGATTTTGATTTTGATTTTGAACAAAAAGACCCTAATATGTTGGATGATGATCTAAGGGATAGCTTTGTTCAAAAGATGATAATTTGAATATGTGTGAGGAGAAGGATGCATCTACCCACACCTATTCAAACAAGATGATTGTTTCACTAAGTATATGAAGAAGGATTCATCTTCATACACCAAGCTAGACCATATTATTTTGATAATTTTGACTAAGTATATGCAAAAGGATGCATCTACACATACCTAGCCAAAGATGTTTTTGATAAATGTTCTCAAGGATTTTGTCTCAATGATTTTGATAAATTTTTGATTTGACCACAAAGCCTAGTATCAAGGATGATTTCAAGATTTTCCAAAAGGTGATAATGAGATGGATTTTGTTTTGATTTTTTGAAGGATGGATGAAAAATGATGTTGATATGTTTTGATCCTAAAATGAACCTAAAAAGATACACTTTGTTTGCTTAGACCTAGGTATTGAAGACCATGCAAATGCTTCCTAATTACCTTTGTAACCATTTAGATTTCCAATCAATGATTTGTGCTTTGGGATTTGGAGTTTTCAACACACATGAAAGTTTATTTTTGTTTAGCTTTGCTTAATGTATTTATTTTACCAAAAACACTTTCTTCAATTAGGTTTTCAAACTAAGATGTCTAATGTCTTAATTTCTTCAAACCCCACAAGATATGTTATGTGGAAGTTTAATGAACTTAAGGCAAGGGTTTCCTATTGTTTACTTGAGAAGACAAATTGAGTTTTAATCCAATGCTTAGAAACCCCTAAGGATGTGAATCCCAAGGGAAAGCAATAACATATGGATTGAGTCAATGGTATTTGTCTTCAAAAGGGTTTGAAATTTGGATGATGTTAAGTGTTTGTTTCCATGATGTTTTCGATCAAGCAATGTATTTTGTAACCCAAGAAAAATTACAATCCTATGGATGTGTAAGACAATATTTGTTGGATTCCCACTTGGACAAGTCCAGCTACGCTTATCTCTAGCGGATGGTTAGATGCTTGACCCCACTGGCTCCCCTCCATGACTCATTAACGTCAATCGGGGCAGCCAAGCATCAACACCCATGAAACTCCCATGGCATGCTTTCCATCTCTATTAGAAGACCGTAAAAGTGTGGGGTGGCTTCAAAACGATCGTTCTTGCACCAACAAATAGATAAAGGATTTTGGAAAATTCTAGCACATGGGTTCTAGTAAGGACTTTCCATTCGTAGGAGTTGACCCAACGTGACAAGAGTCCCCTTTCGGATCCATCTTGTCGGAGTCAACCGCGTGATATTGGCGTTTCTTCCAATATCCACATTTATATCCTGGCTGGAAATACTCTCGGGTTTAGAGTGTTACCGGTTGAGCCGTTCCCTTGGGTGATTACTTTTTCCCATAAGGTGGGCCCTCTAAGATAGACAAAAGCGAATGAAGAACAAAATCCATAACTCAATCAATCTTTGATAGCAACAAAGAAAGAGAATGTACGCAAAAATGCCCCCACTCACACTCGCACAATAGTTTGTTCAATTTTAAGCCCAAATTGAAGTGTGGAGGTGATTGCTTTGTCTTAACCCAAAGTCATGGAAAATACCTTTTGATTCTCAAGATCGCTATAAAGCGCGAGAGAAGCGCATACGTCCTTTTCCAATGCCTTTAGCCTAAGTAAGCCCTCACAAAAATAACTACACTTGTTCTTTTTAAGCCTTCAAAGCAATATGCGAGTTCATTTTAGAGCACCAAATCACAAGTGAGACATTTGTTCAATTTGCTTAATCCATAAACGAAATCTAGTAAGTTGTAGATCCTAATGTTCTTATTAAATCCGTTTGTGAGCAATAAACAAAATAATCCTTTTTAAACCCAAATGAAAGCTAGTTTTCTAAAGAGAGCAAAAGATGACAAACTCCTTAAGAAAGTGTTAAACAGACACTTAAGCGTTTAAAAACACTTTGATTAGATAAGATATCATCACCATGCTCCTTTTTCCTTTGCTTTTGGTTTCCAACCTACAAAGAAGAAATAGTTAGATTCTGGAAAAAAACAGGGAAATTAAAAAGCAGAAAATAGAGGAAAAAGTAATCATTAATTAAAGCATGTGCTAAAAATTTAATTTTTCCCTTTTACTGTCTTCCAGCGTCGCAACTCGTGAAGGCGTCGCTCTTTTCACCCAGCGTCACAGTTCTCGAAAGCGTCAAAGTTTTGAAATTTTATGAAACTGATCTAGATCGGCGAGTCTAGCGGCGTAGTTTGGAATTTGAATTTTCTCGGCAGGATGAGTCCAGCGACAGAGTTTAGGTGCGCGCGGTGCTATATAGCGACGCTGGCAATCCCGCAACGCTAAAACAGTGATGTTGACAAGCTCGCGGCGCTAGAAACAGCGACGCTGAGGAGCCCGTGTCAAAATTTTCTGTGTGTCAAGAAAATGCAAAAAATTTGAGGAAATGTCAAAATTTATGATGTCTAGCCCTCTTTCTAGTGCCAAAATGTGAACCCCAAATCTAGGTACCTACAAAACAACATGATTAAACAAGTTAAACAAGGAAATGCAAGCCTAAACATGGATTCCCCATGAGATTCATTAACATAGCTCAAATTAAGAAGGAAATGATGAAAATTACAATGAAATCACAAAAAAAAGATTGAATCCTAATTAAGCAAGCAAACTCTTAATCGCATGGGGGAATTGGTGCCAATTTGATGTGAAAATTGGCCCTTTCCCAATCCCTAAGATGCAAGTTGATGGTTGTTGAGGAATGTTGATCCACTTTGATGATGAATGTGAGAGCTCCAAGCCAAATCTGCAAAAAAGCCTAACTAAGAATTCAAATGATGGATGAGAATTGCTAAGTATTTTAGCATGGTAACTTTGCTTGGAATGTGGATGATAAAATGAGGAGAGAAGCTCTTCATTTATAGGATTTCAAGATGGATGAAAGCCCAAATTTGAGCAATGTGGGATTAACTTTCATCCAATGATATGGTGCCACTTGTCAAGCTATGAATGGATGATAGTTGTGCAAGATTTGGGGTTTGTGCCAATAAATGCCAATATTTGAAATTCAAATTTGTTGAAATGACATGTAAGAGGGAAAGGGAAAATGCAATAAATGCCACTTGGCTCAAGGCAAAGGACATGTAAGAGATCTTAAATGCCTTGTTGGAAGGACTTATTCCCACTTGGATTTTGAATTCAAATTAGGGGAATATTCCAAAAGATGCCATGTGAGGGAAAATAGGGATTTAATAAATGGATTAAATCTATTTTCATGTGCAACTTGCATTATCTAGAGGATGTGACATGAGATTAGATTAAATTAATCAAGGTTTGATTAATTTAACAAGAGATTAGATGATGTGACTTATTTGACTTAGATTTATGGATTTATTTAAATCAAATAAGAGAGGAATATGATAAGAGGCTAATTAAATAAAGATTTTGATTTATTTAATTAAAAGGGATGGTGTTAGATTAAATCAAATAAGGTCTTAATTTATTTAATTTAATAGATAGGCTTTAGAGATTTAATCAAATAAATTGATTATTTAATTAAATAGGGATAATTAGATCAGATGGATTGATTTAATTAACAAGAGAAAATGACTTAATTAGACAAAATGATTTATTTAATTAAGAGACGAATATTGATGAATTTAATTAGATAAGAGAATTTGATTAAACGGTTAGACCGAGGGATGATTTAGGAAGAGACGATGTTAGCGAGTCAGGATCAGATGCACAATGTCAATCAATATATTTTTGATGTCTACAAGTAGTTTAACTCATGACTGACCATTGTCCTGCTGATATAATATATGGCCCTTTATGTCTTGTTTTCATCGTGCTGAGCTAGAAGAGCACCAAGGGCTGTTGTTGTTGCTAACACATATAGAATTAATGGCTTTCTTGGGATTGGTGGCATGAGGATTGGTGGTGAAAGTAGATATTCTTTGATCTTATTGAAGGCTTCTTCACATTTGTTATCCCACTTGTACGCTACTCCCTTGTGAAGTAGGTGAGAGTATGGATTCTGTTTATCTGCTAGTTGTGCTATGAATCTTCGGATGGACTGAAGCCTGCCTTGGAGACCTCTTAATTGTTTCAATGTTTTGGGTGCTTCCATCTCAATGATTGCTTTTACCTTAGCAGGGTCTACCTCAATACCTCTCATTGATACTATGTATCCTAGCAACTTTCCTAATTATACGCCGAAGACACACTTCTTTGGATTTAATCGAACCTTGTATTCCTCCAGCCTGTCAAAAATGGCACTTAATGTTGCTATGTGATCCTTCCCCTTTCTGGATTTGGCTATTATGTCATCGACATAATCTTTGACAATTTTATGGATCATGTCATGGAGGATTAACGTCATGGCTCTTTGGTATGTTTCTCTTGCATTCTTCAAGCCGAATGGCATCACATTCTAGTAGTAAGTCCCCCATGGACAAGTGAAGGCCGTTTTGTGTTGGTCTTCTTTAGCAATCATTATCTGGTTGTATCCCGAGAAATTGTCCATCAAGGAAAGAATTTCGTGTCTCGTCGTCATGTCTACGATCATGTCAATGTTGGGCAATGGGAAATCGTCTTTTGGACATGCTTTATTTAAGTCCCTAAAATATGTGTAGATTATGATGCCCCCATCGGGTTTTGAGATAGGAACCAGGTTTGACACCCATTCTGGATAGTCTATTGGTCGAATGAATCCTGCATCCAATAGCTTCTTTAGTTCCATTTTGACTAGCAGGGTGATCCGAGGGTGCATTTTCCTGAGCTTTTGTCTAACGGGCTTTGCTTCAGAGTATACTGCTAGGTGATGAACTATAATTTTTGGATAGAGCCCTGGCATGTCAGCATAGCTTCATGGAAACTTAACTTGTCTTTCTCTCAAGAAGGCCGCTAGGAGCTCTTGTTCCTCTGATAGTAATGACTCTGCATAGAATGTGATGTGCGAGATCTCCTCTATTCCTATATTAATTGGATTGCACTTTTTTGCTAGGACTACTGATTTTTCCTGATGAAGGGATCTGAAAGGAAGATTGAATCCCCCATCCTTAGGTTCCTTGGAGATGTTTTCACCATTGGATGCATCCTTTCTTTTTACTTTTTTCATGTCAGAGAGTTCCACAGTGTGGTTTTCACTCAAGGACTTAGATATTATTCTTAATTTCTCACTTTTGTGACTGAGGGATTCAATCGTTTCCCCATAATAGGCCTGTGTATCTAGCTCAATGATGAATCCTAATTTGTGATCCCCACACAGTATATTATCCCGCAGTCCCATGAATTCTGAGAGCGCCTCATCATTTTTGAATGTGTCAAGAATTGGTGGTCCTCGTTGGTCATAATCAATGAGTTGGGAGTAAACTAGGTGGATTTCATGATTTTGATGGTTTGACTCGAAGGATAAGGTGCTAATCATGAGAAGGGTGGTATCCTCAAAGAGCCTGGGTAGGTTGGTTATGGGATCCTCATCATCACTACTACTACTACAGACGTTAGTTATGTCAAATGTGGAGTTGTCTATGAATATACCTGTAGATACGGGTAAGCGAAGTTCGGCTGCGGATTGCTGAGGAGGATTATTGACCTTTCTAACTGGAGGACTTTGGCCACATATTGTTATACTCAGAGGGGTACATCCAATGCCAAGGTTTCTCATTTTTGTCTTCAGAATGATAGGTATTATAAGCCTATTGTCATTTTTCCCAAGTCTCTGGTTTCTATCATAGCCCATTGCAAGCATCATTTGCAAACCTTTAATTTTGTCATCCATTGGTAGATTAGCTACTGGTTTATTATCTTGGTATAAGATATGAGATGGGTCTTCTTTTATACTTCTCGGTCGAGATCCCCCCAACTTTTGAAGTTGGGATATTCAGGGGATGTTTGGGAAGTGGAGGCTTGATTTGATTGTAGACGTCCTCATGATCTAGAAGATTGTGGTAATTATCCTACCACAAAGGCATTTTTGAGAATCATATAGTTTCTGCAACTGTTATCCCGGATGATGAATTTGATATCAGAGATGGCGGGGATGGTGGGAATGGCAGGTGTCTCTGTCACATAAGTGGAGGTGAGAGTGGCTAGATCAATGTACGATGTTGATGGGCCTTCATCATTTTTAGGCACTTGAGGAATTTTGTAGTATTTTTCCTCAAGGTTCTTGTAGTAGGAGAATGGTTCAGGATCTCCATGGATGGTGACCTCTTGTCCTTCATATGTGAATTTGACACATTTATGGAAGGTTGATGCTATTGCTTGCATTGCATGAATCCATGGATGTCCTAGAAGAATGTTATAAGGCAAGTCGAGGTCCAGGACCTAACAGGTGGTTTCCATGATAGCTGGCCCTACTTGAATATGGATTTTGATTGTGCCTTGGGACACTCTTTCCTAATCATCATATGCTCTGATTATAATACCTTTTCCTTTATCGATGGAATCCTCTAAGATTTTTAACTTCTTAATGAGCTTGAGGGAACAAATATTCAAGCCTGGACCTTCATCCACCAAGACTCGCTTGACTTTAATTTTCTGCACAGGACCTCTAAATGGAGTGCATGGTATGAGATGGTTGACGGGAAAGTCCTAATCAGAGAATGTAAGGAGGTTTGGAGTCATGATGTTTCTGACCATAGCTTGGAATTGTTCCGCATCAAGATCTGCGAGGACGGTGGATGAAGCCAATGCTTCCTCAAGGATTTTCTTGTGGGCGGATGAGATTTTTAATAACTCCATGATGGAGATTTGTGCTGGTGTTCTTTTTAGCTGATCAAGGACATATTAACCATTGGGAATAGATCTTGAATTAGACATGAAAGTTTTGTTTAGTTGAGATGATCCTATGATAGTAACTTTTTTGCCTCTTGTGGTGACTCCACAATCGGCCTGAGCTCCTTTGGTAGTGATCATTACATAGTGTTCATCTAGGGAAGCGACAATAGTTTCATACACATGATTCACATTTTTGAATGTGCCTTTCCCCTTATCAGTGTTATTGTTCCCTTTATTGTTATGGTTAGGCATCAGATTTGTGTATATTTTGAGGTTCTGGTTTCCTGTTGGCTATTCCACATTTATGATTATTTGATCAATGAGGTCTTGGACTATGTTCTTTAACCTCATGCAATTGTTAGTGGTGTGCCCTTTGATTTTATGGAAGTCGCAGAGCTGATTTTCGTTGTACCAAGGAGGTTTAACATCTGGTTCTTAGTAGTTCTCATAGGTGGGAATCTTGATGAGGTTTTCGTTTATTAGTTTTTTCATGATGACTTTGAGTGGTTCCCCAAGAGTGGTGTACTTTCACTTGGTGAAGTTCTTGTTTCGTTGGGGTGGTTCTCTTTGGTCATTGACGTTATTGATCGCTTGGTTTAGTTATTGTGTTCGCTTGATGGTTTTTTTGATGATGGTTTTGGATTTGTTGTTGTGGTGCGAGTGTGTTTTGTCGAGGGGCATTGATGACAACTTTGGCATCGATGACACCATCGTTCGTAAAATTTTTGTTTCTTGCCCATGTGCGAGGTTTTTCATTGTAATTGGTGGGTGGGCGATTATTCTGTTGTTCAGGATATGTAGTTGATCCTCTAGGTTGTGTCATAAGGGATCGTTCGATGCTGAGCACCTTGGAAATCAACTAGTTGTACGTGGTGATCCCTTGGACCTTGAGATAGAATGCCAAAAGGTCATCAAGGTTGGATATGATAGTGCATACTTGTTGTTCCTTGGGAATGACCCATTTGCTCCGATTGACCTTGGATTGCCATCATTGTAGGAATGAAGCAAATGATTCATTCTTACCTTGTTTTAGAGTTGATAGTTCCTCAAGACTGACATCCATGGCGATATTGCATGCGTAGTTTTTGATGGATGCATCTATAATTTCTTGGAGTGTCTTGATGCCTGTAGGTAGGCGAGAGAACCATTCCATGGCATGGCCAGCCAAACTCCTAGGAAATAGCCACATTACATAGGTATCATCATAAGCGACTTCCATGCAATGAACCTAGAATTCCCTGATGTGATCTTCAGGGTTTCTCTTCCCGCGGTACTTGTCAAACTTGGGGATCTCAAATCCCTTCGGGAATTGTTTCATCACAAGGCTCTTGTCAAATGGAGAATGACACAAGTTGCTGGATGTTTTTCATAGTTCGTCCAGATTGAAGGTCAAGCACTTGTTGTGAGAGTAATTTGATTTGTGCTGCAACATATTTTTGTGGATTAGGAGGTGGGATAAAAGTGTTCTAAGGTGGTTCGCTTGTGGGTGTGATGGGTGGATTGGTGGTATTTGCACATTCTGTTGAGCCATGTATGCTTGTACTTGCTGCTATATCAACAATGCTTGTTGTTGTTGTGCCAGGATTGCGTGTTGCTGAACCTGTTGTTGCTGTGCTAACAATGCTTGTTGTTGAGCTGCTAATTGGGAGGCTTCCTATTGTTCTTGATATTGCTTTAGCATTTGCTGATATGCTTTTTGTTGCACTACGTGTTGGTGTGCAAGATACTGCACTTGTGATTGATATTGGGCTTGAGCTTGAGCTTGAGCTTGTGCGGCTTGTTATTTTTGCAATAATATCTAGGCTTGGGCAGCCTATTATGCTTGTAATGCAACTTGCGCGCAGCTTGAGTGACTTACTGTGTAGCTAGTTGTGGGACTTGTTGAGTAGCTAGTTGTGCGGCTTGTTGTTTTTGTACTTGTAGAAGTGCCTTTTGATAGGCAGCTTTTTGAGTGACTTGCAATGCCATGTTGTATTGGCTTGATATGTTGGAGCTTGGTGGTGGTGGATTCAGAATGGTGCTTGTGGTGGTGGTGAGAGGTGTTGTCGTATTTGGGGTTTGAGTGATGGTGCGATCGATGTGGTTGGTCCCTGAGAAATCATGTTTTGAAATGTTAGGGGGGTGGTTGATGACGTCGTGATTTCTTGTGTACTTGTCATTTGTTGTTGCAATATCAATGACAAGTTTTAAGAGTTTGGCATGATGCTTTGATTGATGTTCAGGATGTTGGTTTGATTTTGATTGATATTTGGTAAGGGGGGAATCCCTAAGCCAAGAAGTGGCATGGATGATGATGGAAATTGAAGAAGTGGTGGAAATGTGAGGGGTGTAACCTCTTGAGGAAATGGTGTAGTGTCAAAAATGCCCCCTGGTCCGAACATGTCACCTTCTCCTTGTGAAGTTATGGGGAGAGAGGTTTGGGGTGTTGCGTGGAAGGATTTTGATGATTGATCATTAGGATCATGGAAAGTGAGAGGGGCATACTTATGTAATGGATTTTTGGGTATGTTTTGTCCCAAAATGGTGTTTTCATCCAAGTCTTGATTATTGACAAGGGGGTGTGTTTGAATGGAATTGAGAAATGCACTTCCCTTATTAACATTACGTTGAGTTGGAGCAATAGATGTTGTGATTTGCAGGATGTTTTGAGTGATGCTTTGGGATGGGGGTGTAGATGAGATGGGGGGTGTGGATGGAATTGGAGGCACGACCTCTAAAGATGGTTCCACTATAGAGCTCACATCGAAATCAAAAGGTAGTTTAGCCCCTTGCTTTTCTAATTCGAGCATGTATAGTGAAGGGTTGAGTCTCATCATGATGTTGATAATCTTATGGTTCTTTGGATTTTGGATCATTTCAGTGATCTCCTCGTGGGACATTCCAAAGGGATTATTGGTATGATATTCTACCTCCTCTTGAGGGTTTTTTGATGATGTAGGAAAGTTGATTAAAGGATTACTTGATTCAACGAGATTTGTTTCATAATTCGCTTGACTTAGGTCACTTGTAGTGGATGTTTCTTTGTTGGCTTCCATGTTCCTCTTGTGCTGAGATCTAGTTTGCACCATAAAATAGGGATCAATTTTGAAGAATATAGGAGATGAATCTCTAATTATTTGGATTTATCTAACTTTAGGCACAAAAGAGAAAATTTAGAATGATTCAAGGATCAACGGGTGATAATGATATGGATGTAAGATGGATGTTTGGAACTTTTTGAGAAGATCTTGAAGGGTATGTAAAACTTTAGGACTTGATTTGGGATTGATTTGTTTTGGATTGGGATTTTGGTGGACTCATAAACTCTAAGATCTTGGATGTTGTCCTAGAGTTTAAATTGTTCACAAGGTGCTAATTTATATAGGTGTGAGAAGAAGGATTCATCTAAACACTCCTATCCAAACATGATGATATTGATAATGAACTCCTAAATACCAAGATGTTGGATATTATCAAGGGCTGAATTTGTTCACAAGGTTTGATAATTTGATCAAATATGTGGAGAAGGATGCATCTACACACATTCAATCAAACAAGGTGATTTTGGATTGACTTCAAATGATTTTCCCAAACTTTAACATGAAGGATTTTTCTAATATTTTCGAAGAGTTGATGATGAGATGATTTTGGTTTTGATGTTCAAAGATAGATGAAGGTTTGATTTTGAACCTAGGATGTACCTAAAAAAGACACTTGTTTATTAGACCTCGGTATTGAAGAACATACGATACTTCTAAGGACCTCTATAACTAAGAAGTGGTTCAAATTGAGCATACATTTTCGGATTGTTCAAAGGAATGAGTCTATAGAACCTTGTGAATTTTTTCCTTATTTTGATGTGTTGCTTTTGATTGCACTTCCTAATGTATTTTTTGATGACCTTTCGAGTGTGACTCCTAAATTTTGAACTTTGGCTCAAGGCCTTTCGTTTTGGGATTTTCACTTTCTTGGAAATCATGAGGAATTAACACATGTGAGAGAAAATTTTGTTATCTTTGCTTAGTGATTTTGTTTTACCACAAACACTTCTTTGATTAGATTTCCAAACTAGATGTCCAATGTCTCAATTTCTTCGAATCCCACAAAGTATGTTATGTGGAAATTTGATGAATTCAAGGCAAGGGTTTCCTATTGTTTAACTTTTAGTAGGAAATTGAGATGTAAGTCCAAGTGTTTAGAAACCTCTAAGGATAAAATCCCAAGGGAAAGCAATAACACATAATTTGGTCAATTGTATTTTCCCCCTAAAGGGTTTGAAATTTTGATGATGATGTTAAGTGTTTGTTTCCAAAAAATTTTTGAACAAGCAAAGCATTTTGTAACCAAGAGCAAGCACAACCTTATGGATATGAAAGACTATATTTTTTGAGTCTCCACTTGGACAAGTCTAGCTACGCTTATCTTTAGTGAATGGTTAGATGCTTGACCCCACTAGCTCCCCTCCCCAACACTCACTTGTACAGGGCAGCCAAGCATCAAAACCCATGAAACTCCCATGGAATGCTTTCCATTTCTACTCAAAACCATAAAAGTGTGGGGTGGCTTCAGAACGACCGTTCTTGCACCAACAAATAGATAGGGATTTTGGCCTTTCTACAACAAGGGTTTTAATTTGGACTTTTTGTTTGTAGGAGTTGACCCAAACGTGGCGAGAGACCATTGGTGCCCTTCTCGTCGGAGCCAACCGTGTGATACTGGCATTTATTCCAATACCCACATTTATATCCCGGCTGGAAATACTCTTGGGTTTAGAGTGTTATCGGTTGAGTCGTTCCCTTGGGTGAGTACTTTTTCCCCAAGGAAGGCCCTCTAAGATAGACAAAAGCGAGTAAACATATTCATAGTTCGATCAACCTTCATTTAGAAACAAAGGGAGAACACATGCAATAGGTTTACTCACATTCGCAAAGTTTATTGTTCAATTTTAAACCCAAATTGAAGTGTGTATGGGCAATTACTTACACAACTTAATGTCACCAAAAGCCTTTTGATTCTTAAGATCACCGTGAGGTGTGAGAGAAGCACATATGTCTTTTGATGATATTAATTTGTGTAAGTAATTACAAAATAATGAAAACACTTGTTCATTTTAAGTCCACAAAGCAAAAGTGAATTCGTTTTAAAGCACCAATGTAAGTGTGATAATTTTCCTTGTTCGATTATTAAACCCAAAACAAACTCTAGTAAATTTGAGTCCTAATATTCTTTTTAAGCCTTTTTGTAACAATAATTTAAAAGGTTCTTTTTAAAGCCCAAAATGAAATTAGTAAGTCCTAAGTATAAGAAGATAACAAATTTTTCCTTAAGAGGAATAATGAATCCTCTAAGAGTGTTAAACAAACACTAGAGTGTTTAAAAACACTTATTTTTGTGAAATGAAATCATCATGATTCCCTTCCTTTTTCGTCTTTGATCAATCCAACCTACAAGAAAGTCAGTTAGATTTTGCATAAACAGAAGTCAAAAAAGCAGAAAATAGATAAAAGAACCATAATTTGAAAAAAAGCATGTGCTAGAAATAAAATTTCACTTTATACTCCCCTCCAGCGGTGCAATCCACGAAGGCGTCGCAGTTTGAATTCACCAGTGGTGCTATATAGTGCTGCTTACCAGTCAGTGTCACTCTGTAACCAGACCAGTGAGCATGAAGGCATCACCCTTTTGGTCAATGGTGCAGTTTAGATTTTTGAAAGATTCTCGCGGGTCAAACAGGTTCAGTGACACAGTTTACAATTCAAAATTATGGGCGGGAAGTCAGAGGCACCGTAGTTTGGAGTTTTCAACGGTTCTATATAGCAACGCTGGAGAACCAGCGGTGCTGAACAACGACGCTGAGCTTCCAGCAGTAGAGTTTTCCTATAGACAAAAAAAAAGCATGAAATTTTTGACAAAAAACATGATTAGAAAATGAGATTGGGCCCTCCTTCTAGTGCCATAATGTGAACCATGATTCCAAACCTACATAAACACAAGAAAAAATCAATATGTTAAATAAAATGCAAGGTTAGTAACATGATTCCTCAAGAAATTCATTTAAATTGCAAAAGAAAGAGGAAATGAAATGAAGAACACAACAAAACTTAAAACATATCAAATCCTATTCTAAAGCAAAGCAAACTCTTAATCTCTTGAGGGAATTGGTGCCAATTTGATGTGAAAATTGGCCCTTTCCCAACTCCAATGATGCAATGGTGCTTTGGTGATGAAAATTGATCCACTTTGATGAAGAGTGACAAATTCTCCAAGATAAAAACCTGCATAACCTAGCTATAAATTCAAAAGTATGGATGAAGATTGCTAAAGATTTAAGTATAGTAAGTTTACTCAAGTTGTGGATGATCAAATGAGGAATGAAGCTTCTTATTTATGGAATGTCAAGTTGAAATAATGCCCAAAATAGAGCAATGTGGGACTATCTTTCATTCAATGGCAAGGTGCCACTTGTCCAAATGTGAATGGGCCAAGGATGTGCAAGTTTTGATGAATGTGCCAATAAATGCCAATATTTGAATTTTGAAATTGTATTAATGACAAGGTGGAGGGAGAGTCAAATGGAGTAATGGCCACTTGGCTCAATGCAAAAGGACTTGTAAGAGGGAGTGAATGCCTTGTTGGAAGGACAAAGTCCACTTAGATTTGAA
The DNA here is from genome assembly GCA_007258455.2 of Sequoia sempervirens. Lineage (NCBI taxonomy): Eukaryota > Viridiplantae > Streptophyta > Pinopsida > Cupressales > Cupressaceae > Sequoia > Sequoia sempervirens. The sequence goes on from VDFB02010391.1 coordinate 40,132, forward strand.
TTTCAAACTTGAAGAATATTCCTCCCTTATGCCATGTTGAAGATAAATAAAGATTTAATAAATCAAATAACTCTATTTTCATGTGCAAGTGGCAAAAGATGGAGGATGGGACATGAGAAGAGATTAAATTAATCAAGGTTAATTAATTTAATGAAGGATTAAATGATGTGACTTATTTGACTTAAATTTATGGATTGATTTAAATCAAATATGAGAAGAATATGATCTAAAGATTTAATTAAATAAAGGGTTTTGATTTATTTAACTAAGGGGATGAAGGTAGATTAAATTACATAAGGTTTTAGTTTACTTAATTTAATAGATAAACTTTAAATATTTAATTAAATAAAATTAATTATTTAATTAAATAGGGACAATTAGATCAGATTGATTAATTAGCAAAAGAGAGAGACTTAATTAAATACATGATTTATTTAATTAAGAGAGGAAAATTGATGAATTTAATCAAATAAAGATATTCAATTAAATGGTTAGACCGAGGGATGATTTAGGATGAAATGGTGTTAATGATCAAGATCAGATGTCCAACGCCAATTAGTAAATTTTACGTGTCTACAAATAATACATATCCCATTGGCAAACGAATGTGTCAAAGTATGAACTACAAAGGAAAAGGATTAGGCCTTCATGAACAAGGTTTCCTAGAACCCCTTTATATCCAAGAGAATCCATATTATGATGGCCTTCGTTATACACCTCATGCTCAAGACATTGGTACCCATCATAAGTCCAGATTCCATCAAAATAAACCTAAGTATCCTAGTCCATCAAACTTTCATCTATCCCAGGTCCTTATCCTAGTCCATCAAACCTTCCATCTATCCTTGGTCCTTATCATCCAAACCCTAGTTCATCAACCCTTCCATCCATATTGGGGCCCTACATCCCTCCATATCCTATTCATCAAGAATGACAAAGGAGCACATCCTTGATGCCCTCTCAAAATTCTACCTACATTAACCCATCCATAATACCTCCATATCATTCATCTCCATCCACCCATCCCATTGCTCTTGGAAGCAATTTGGATGCCAAATGTCAAAAGATTCCATATCAAAATCCATATATATCAAAGGATTAACATGTCTCCTCGAAGAGACATGCAAAAATAAAAGAAAATATGATCCAAAGTCAAAAGAAAAAAAAACAAAGGCCACAAAGGTCCACAAAGCAAAAAGAAAAATTTCAAAGGCCACAAAGGTCCACAAAGCAAAAAGAAAATCTCAAAGGCCACAAAGGCGCGCAAATAAAAAATCAAAGTCAAAAGCTATGTGGATTCCTAAAAGTCTCATAGAAGCAATAAAATCTAAATTGCCATCCAAACTTGCTAATCCAAAAGCTTCCTCCAATTGTCCATCTAAAAACCTGTCACCTTCAAACTCCATTTTTCCTCCATCACTCCACCACCCTTCAAGGTATGTTCTGATGTTGATCTTGTCATCCTTTTTGTATAACCATCAACAAGCATTCCAACCTCCTATCCATTATCCAACATCCACCCCCATTATCCTCCTTTAATCAAAACCTTTTCATAAGTCCTTAGCTTCTTCCATCATGCCATTATTCTATCAACATTTATGAGTATAATCCTCATTGCCATGGTTTATTAAAGCACATATTCGAGGGATATTAGTCATGGAACTTGATGCTGGAGTCCTCCTTCCATCTTCCTATCATGCATATACTACCTTCCATTTTCATTTATCCTTATCCATATCCTATTTTTTCCCCCTTTCTCTTGCACTTTACACTTGGGGGCAAGTTTCGTCCATCCTGTCATTAATATCCATTATCCTCTTTACGTTCATCCTTTACCTTTCCATCTTTGATATTGAAAAGGTTAAGGATATTCTTGAATGTCATACATCTTATCCTATACACTTTATCCATATCTTTTGTACCATATCCTTCATCTTATCCATATTCCATCATTCTATCTAAATACATCCTTTCTTCCCTTCCTTGGTCTTGATGAGGAATAGGGGCAAAATACTTAGGCATTATGTCCATATCTTATCTAGTTGATCTTGATAATCCTATTCATTATCCTTTTTCTTGCATTCTTCCATTCCATATCTCCTAGCTTATCAAAATCCATATCCCATTTCCTTCCCTTGTTCTTGATGAGATTAGGGGAAAAATTATAAATGCATGCTTTGGATTTCCTTTCATATCCTTATGCGTTACCATTCCATCATAATTCACATCCTTATCATTTATCCATGATTACACTACCCCAGGGTGGGCCATTATGTCCCTTTGCAACCTTGAATCTTATCGTGTAAATCATATTTGAGCCTAGCTGTAAAACATTATCCAATCCTCATATCTTTTGTCAATCAATCATCAACAATCATCAATCTTATCATACTTAGAGGAATCAATGATCCTAAGTACTTACCATCATCATGCCCTATGGAATCGATCATTCTTGGCATCCAATCAACCAACCATTATCATCTTTTGACAAGAGATATGTTGCTTGTGTGACATGTTTTCAGTGAATCTTTCCTTTTGATCTATCATTTATCCATGGTTGCATTACCTCTATTGTGGGGCATCTTGTTTCTTCAATCAGTCATATCACATTTCATCTCACTCTATCTTTAAAACTTCAAAAAATCCATAAAAATCATAAAATGTCCTGAAAAAATCCCTAAAAATTATAAAATGTCGTGAAAAAATCCAAAAAAACAAATATTCAGAAAATCCAAAAAAATCAAATATTCCAAAAATCCAAAAAAATCAAATATTTAGAAAATCCAAAAAAATCAAATATTCAAAAATTCAAAAAATCAAATATTCAGAAAATCCAAAAATAAAAATAAAAAAATCCAAAAAATAGTGACACTTTCAGATCACCACGCAACTTTGAACTTCAACAAAATCAAAATATGCCACGATTGACAATCAAGAAACATTACAACATACCTACCAATCCCTCTTTTAGATCCAACCAAACACATGAACTATAACCAAAATCAGTTCTACATTGAAGCATGATGCTTGTTTGTTTGTCAATCTTTGATTATTTTATGATTTTTATCTTTGGTGGCATGTCTTTTAGCTTCTTGAGGATGTCTTGGACTAGAGAGGTGAGGATGGGGCATGTTCACTTGTTTGTTGTTTGTGGATTGTTTCTCATTGACAGGATGTCTTGTCTTAAGACATGGTTGTCTAAAATCATTGAGGACTTATGAGTCTACTATGGATGAGAGCATTCCTTGTCTGATAGTGTCTTCCATGCAATAAGTATTCAGGTCATCTAAGTTCCTTATACCTAGATTCTTATACTTTATTGCTAAATAAAAATGCATACAGTATTTAGGTCGTCTAGACATTCATGTTATCCAGACGCTTATACTAATTAGTGACATAATAAGCTCTATGATGTAAAGTACTCTGTAAAGCACAAGAAGCTTCATCACCTTCATTTCCTGCATATCTTTTTTTCATCTATCATTTCTTCCATCATTCATTTCCTTCATCATTTCATTTTCTTCATGCTCCTTATTTCAAATAATGACTAATTGGTTTACATAACTGATGCTTGTCTTTTAATTCAAATATCAAATCAATCAATATGCTCCCTGATCACTCAATCTATTAATCAATCATTGTTTTGTGCTAGCATCAATCTTAATAAGCTTAATCAGCTCAATCAACTTAATCAACTCATCATCCTGACTATACTGATTATTTAAATCAATTGTTTAGTTACACCCATCAACTGTGTATTTTCATCAATTGTACATCTTTGCTTAATCGCTCACACAATATCAATTATCAAATATTCTCCTTGTGATCTATCGAGAGATTAATCTTATCACAACTTGTTCGATCAATCTCTCGAGGGGGCATATCATCCTTATCATTATCCTTACCAGGATATCCCTGGGGCATGTATTAGTTAATCACTTTTTCTTTGAAACAACACGACATGATGCATTGTCTCAAAGAGGGAAAAAATGTAGATGCATAAGAATGTCCTCATAATCATTTTTATCCATTGCATATTTCATATAGTCATCTGCATAAATCATTTAACCATTTGCATAATCATTAACTCATCCATTTCATTAACCATTAATCCATAATCATTTAAATACATCCATTACACATTTTATACATAATCATCATATTCATACATAATCATATTTCCATAATCATAAATGCATTTCATAAATACATTTGCATGAGCATTTGTCCATTTCATAAACCAATTTCATTAAAAAATTTAAATAATCATTTATCCTTCTCCTACGCATATCATTTAATAAATCCATTATCCTTAATCTCCAACATATCACAAATTGCATTTAATTAAAATGGGATAATTATCATTTCTCCATCTCATTCTTTTATCCCATATTCTTCTCGAAATGTGGATTCACCCATGAGGACATCTATATAAGCTCGCTTCTTCCTCACTTTTCAAACACAACTCCAATCTCATTTTGATCAAAATCCATTCTACATAGCCTCTTGTGCTTTTGTTGACAAAAAATCTAAGAGCAAAGACAAGATCTTCTAGATAGGATAACAATGGAGTTTGATTTCTTTTGAATGCTCATATTTTTTTGGTTTTCATAGTGTGATTTCATTTTGCATATGTTTTCATTTAAGGAATTGCTCCATTGATGTTATGTTGGAATTTTGATTTGGGGTTTATAGTTTAAATCATTTAGCTTTTCAGATTTCAGTATGATACAAAGCCAATTTGTTAATGTGACCATTTTTAATCAAGCTTTTGATTTTAATCGATGATAAACAATTTCTTATTTAAATTGATAACCTCTTTTTACACAAACCATTTTATAGTAATCACTATACAATACTTAAACCATTATAATTTATACAATATTAAATCATGCATTATAACTTCCATATTCAAGTTGCATTAAATTGATTAAAATAAATTTTAAATAGATCCTTTCACATTTGAAAAAGTTTAGATTTCAATTGATAAATGTCATGCCCTAAATTCGCACTAAGGACAAGAACACAACTTGCAATTTTTTTTTAATAAACATGTTTAAATACCTTTGACTATTAATATTGTATGCCTATAACAACATACTAAACCATTAGATGCATAGAGTATGTTGTTAATAGGTTGGCTCTAAACTAATTTTACTAGTTGAAATGTTCAATGCTCAAATCCACATTGCCACCTATTCAATTTATCTTAATTTAAGGTTTTGTTTGCATTGTTATTTATTTCCACACCAAATACTAGTGTTCTAGATATTAGATAACAAAAAGATTAAAGAATGATTTCAGGTATGAAGATCCTAGTACAGATTTTATAAAAAGTTAATTCCCTTTTCTTAATTTACTCTTAGACCAACCACTTTAAGGAAATAATAAATATAATCTGAGAATTAAATTTCTTTATTTATTCGCACTAATGTCATTATATTTTTATTGTTAGAATGTATATTATCATTGTTTTGTTTTGTCTTTTAACCACTATGTTTCATATTATTAACTTTCTATTGATGCTCTTGTGGATTCAAGGAAAGATGTCCCCGTGAATGAGACAAGTTTGGTGGCCAATGACTTGATCCCTCATGAGGATGATTAGGTCCTTGTGAGGGATGAGCCAATTTTGGAAGAAGGGGAGTTGAATGCTCATGTGGAGGATAGCTCCCTTGGTGCGGTTGATGAGTCAAGAAGTGGAGGGGACGCTTTGGTGGACGAAGGTAAGGGAATGAAGTCCCTTGAGTTGGTGGAGTATGCTTGTCTTGCAGATGTCCTTATTTCTCTTTCTAAACCAAATGTGGTGCTCACCTCTTCTGTCATTGGGGATGACATGGGTAGCTCTTTGCCTATGAAGGAGCCTCCTTTTTCGCCTGTTAAAACTAGGAACATGAAGAAACATGCCTCCCCTTAGGGTGTTGCGACTAGGAACCGCCATAAAGTTGATTGTGGGATGGAGCCGAGGGGTAGGGGAAGACCTTTTTTGCAGCAACATAGGGAGAAAGAAAGCAAAGCAAAAATTATTGATGGTTCTCATAAAACCCTGTTTGAGATGTGATTGAAGAGCACATCTCAAAATCTCATATGAAGATTCTTTCTTGGAATATTAGAGGGTTGAACAAACCTCACAAGCTGGATCTCCTTGCTAATTTGGTAAGGGATCATAAACTGGATATTATTTTGATTCAAGAAACTAAAATGCCTATGGATAGGCTGGACAATTTAGAGAAAAGGTTGTTCAAAGAATGTGGGCTTCATGGCTTTGATGTGGAGGGAGCTTCTAGTGGTGTGGCGACCTTATGGAATATGAAGGTGGTGATTGGGAGGGTTGTATTTGGTGAATCTAACCATATTGCTACCCCTTTTCATCATATTAGGGATCTTTTTTCATGGATCTCGTCTAACATTTATACCCCTAATTTGAAGAGTGCTCGTAAGCAGTTTTGGGGGAATTTAAATTCCTTCAAAGCTTGTCATCCTATTGATCATTAGTTGGAAATGGGCGGCTTCAATACTCCTCTGAGTTGCTTGGAAAAGATGAGGGTATCCCAGGTGGATGATGAGAGTAGTTTTGATTTGTTGTCATTTATCAATGA